>CAVNYN010203133.1:0-41214 GCA_963692815.1 Nyctanthes arbor-tristis | reverse complement strand
CTAATCACCCCTCAACCTCCCGGGGCCGTTGTTAGATGTTTAACAATTTGCCTAATGCTGTATTATTTAGTTGTTTTGCGTTCTCAACTCTCAAGTATTTCCCAAGAGGAACTTCAATTTGGATTTGACAAAAAGAGGAAAAAGAAAAAAAAATTGTATAGTTTTACAGCTTCTGAAAATTTGAGCAGGTGAACTACTGACCATGAGCTTTTATGTATTCTTGAATTTTTATAGTTTTAATTGGACTGCCAGTGCTACTTGTACTAATTTGTCTCGATGTTATTTCAAATGTTTGGTGAACTTCATGAGAAGAAGAAAAACTGATGATATTTCAGTCTCCAGTAATGTTTGCTCTATGTGTTTCCTTTCTAAAGAAGTATGGTATGTAGATTTAGCCTTCTTCATGCTGAAGCATTTTTGTAGATATGCAGTTACAGAAAATGCCAAAGAGAAAAACTGATAAAGCATATGTCTTGGACAAGAACAAGCATCTTGCTAGGATGAATACTAGTGAGGGGAGAAAAGTTCTCTTAATGCGGTAATGATCTATTCATCAAATTATATTAGGTGTCATGTTATATGGTTGTGTGTATTTGGGTACTGCCAAGTGCCATTCCTAAGGAAAAACCCTGTCATTTTTTACTTTGCTGCTTCAATATTGAATCAGAAAGTTGAATTACATTTCATTTGTTTTGAATTTCTTTTGTTTCTTTTGTTTCCGAATTTCTTGAGCTACTTGTATTATAACTTTTCTAGATGAATAATCCATCAGCACATGCACCTTTTAATGATGGATAGCAAATACTTTTTGCCACTGTGATGAAGATTTTCTCTGCATTCTATTCAAATAACCAATGCTGGTAACAATTTTACTGATGATTGAATATTCTGCAATATTTCTGCTTCACTATGCTCCAATAGTTGGGAGAGTTAAGTTTATTCTGATAGTTGGACTCTTTCTAATTTGTCTTTGCTACAAGCTCTACATTATTAATGAAAATGTTTTCAAAATTGCTTTCAGCCCCGGGCAGGCAGTTGAGATACATTTTTATTTTTTATTTCCTTAAATTTTTTTTATATGTTAGTTTACATGGTATTTACTAAATTACTTTTAAGTGAATGAATGACTGAATGTTCAGTTATGAAATTTGGTTGTCCTTGTGTCCTCTTTAGGTAGCTAAATTAATTGGACTTATGTTCATAGCTCTTCTTTTTTTCTTCTTTTCTTTTTCTTTCAGGGGCTCACAAGAGGCTAATCACATCTCCTCCCGTTGCTGTTTTCCCTCATCCTCTTGCCACTAATCTTAACTTTGGAAAGTCTCTATAAGTTAAACTCTCCAAAACCAATCATTTTTTATCATTTGATTTTGCTTTGTTCTCTCCATTACAAATTTGGATACCCAGCAGAATATGCTTTATCAACACGAACGTGATTGGTTATTTGGCCTTTTTCTGATTTGCCTTTATATTAGTAGAATGTTAGTACCCTTTTCAAGCTCGAATTTCACAGGATTTTCTTTTGTTTTTTATGATTTGTCATTATATTGTAAATAATGATTGAGTGTACTAGACTTGGCACTGTAATTGTTGGAGTTAGATTTTGTGATTTTAGTATCTTTTTTTAAGATTGGCTTTGTGTTTGTGAATTATGAGTTGTAATGAATTTGGAATTGTAATTTGTAAAGAATGATAGCAACCAAGCAATTGGGAATTATGGCGGGTGCATTTACGGTTTTTTTTTTTTTTCAAAAAATTGTTCCCTATAGATTTTTTTTAAAAATTAAATCCAGTTTTTGGGGCGAAATATGTTAATTATGGGGACGACATTGTCATTCCAATATGTGTGAATCTATAGAGGCAGCTGGGTCGCGGCAATATATATAGAGCAGCGGGCCTATTGGGACGATGGGCTTGGGGCCACTTTGTCGCTTCCATAGATAAACAAAGGCGACAATCGGATCTATGGGGGCGACAAATGTCGGTCCTATTTGGCTGAATTCTTGTAGTATCTTCTGTTGCAATGAGTTGTAATTTTTTGTTCTAGGAGGAACTTCAGAGACTGATGGTCTGTTCTAATCACAGAGTGGTGCCCTTCCAGATAGTGTCTCCACTTGGTCACTGCAGTGACCAAAGCTAGTAGTTCCTTTTCATAGATTGACAAACCTAACTTCACATTGCTTATGGTCTTGCTCAAGAAGGCAATAAACTGTTTCCCTTGCCTCAAGACTGCTCCTAACCCTCCAAAAGATGCATCAAATTCAATAACAAAAGGCTGAGAAAAGTTTGGCATTCCCAATATAGGTATAACATGGCTGTTTTTAATTGATTAAATGCTGCCTCAGCTTCATCATTCCAGTAGAAGGCATCCTCCTTAAGCAAGGCAGTCAAAGGCTTGGCTATTGTTCCATAACCCTTTACAAATCTCCTGTAGTAACCAGTTAGCCCTAAAAATCCCCTCAGTTGCTTAAGGTTCTTTGGAACAGGCCAGCTAACCATAGCTTCTACTTTCTTTGGATCCGCTGATACACCTTCCTTGCTGATCACACGTCCCAGATACTCAACACTAATTTACCCAAAATCGCACTTACTGAGTTTGGCAAACAACTGATGTTTCCTTAATTCTCCCAACACAATTCTGAGATGTTGGCAATGTTTCTCCAAACTTTTACTGTACACTAGTATGTCATCAAAGAATACAAGAACAAACTTCCTCAAATGATCAGCAAATACCTTGTTCATCGGGCTTTGGAAAGTAGCCAGTGCATTGGTGAGGCCAAAAGGCATCACTAGGAACTCGTATAGATCTTGATGGGTCCTAAATGCAGTCTTGTATATATCTGTGGACTTCAATCTGATCTGGTGGTATCCCGATCTTAAATTGATTTTGGAGAAAAATTGTGCCCCATGTAGTTCATCAATCCATGGCATAGGAAATTTATCCTTGATTGTAAGACCGTTCAGTTGCATGTAGTCCACACAAAACCTCCAAGTCCCATCTTTCTCTTTCACTAGTAGTACAGGTGAAGCAAATGAACTACTACTAGCTCTAATTATGCCCATTTTGAGCATCTCCTTGACTAGACTCTCCACTTCTGCCTTTTGAACAAAAGGGCATCTATAAGAGCCGAGTTTGAAAGGCTGGGCTCCCTCCTTAAGATTGATGGAATGCTCATGTTCTCGTTCTGGTGGTAACCTTTGGGGCAGTTCAAATACATCTGTGAACTCAGTTAGAATTGCTTTAATTATTTCAGGTATTTCTAAGCTCATTTCCTTAGTAATAGCATGGATCGAAGCTATCACTCCACATTTCTGATCAGTTATCCATTCCTCTTCTTCGACCCCAATCATCAAATTCAGACTGTCATTATCCTCATTGTTGATGGCATGTACAGTAGATTCCTTTAGCAAAGCCACTTCAAATGCATGGGATAGGGACGTAGGTCTCATCATTCTTACTACTGACCTAACCTCTTCCTCTAAGCCACTCATAAAACATGATATGTAATAGTTCTATGGAGCATTAGGGAGAATTTTCATGATACAGGCTTTCAAGTCCTTAAACTGCTCCAAATATTCAATAACTCCTCCCTTTTGCTTCAGTTTTCAAAATGACTCGACTGAGCCTTCTCCCACCTTCACATCAAATCGTTTACGAAGTTCAGTAATAAATTCAGTCCAGGTAGCATTAGGATGTTCGGCTTGGAATCCCTGCAACCATGCATCAGCCTTTCCCTGAATATACATCTCAGCCATTTCCATCTTGGATGCCTCAAGGGTTTTATAAATCTGGAAATATCTCTGGGCCTTCCTAATCCACTCTTCACACCTCTCACCATTGAAATAAGGGAAATCAATTTTTGGGGTAGGATTATGTCCTCTATCTTCATATCTTCCAGAGTAAAAGAAGAATTACCTGTAGGGAGAGGGAGTAATCCATTACCTAAGTTGCTGGGCTAATTATGCTCCACACTTTTTCCTTGCCATGGGTACTGGAACCAGAGTCATGTAGCTTAGTTGCTGAAACCAGATCCACCTTATTGCTGATGTTATCCATTTGCTGCCTAAACTCCGTCATCATGGCATTCATCTTCTCATCAAATTGCTTCAGTTTTGCCTCCAATAACCCAGAATATTTGTTAAACAACGTACCCATCACTTTCTCATATCTGTCCTTTAACCCTTCTACAGATTTTTTCAGCCCACAGACAATTTTCTCCAACATTCCATGCTTCTCGTCGAGCTTCTTGACACTCTCATACAAGGTTTTGTATCTGCTTTCGTGTGCCATCACACAACAATCACCGCTCTGATACCAATGTCACGGACTCTACCAAAATCGAACTCAACTCACGCAGCAACACTACAAAAAAGTCATCTGGGTGTGATAATACTGTAATTCTATTAATATAAGCTTGAATTACAGAACAAGACAGAAAGGAATAAGAACGGAAAAAGGGAGAAGAGAATTCAGAGAATTACAGGTAGAGAAAACTAAATAAAGATACAAAAACATGCTGCTCCTCTGCATGTAAGTCTATATATATAGGCTGTGTATGAAGGCGTGTTTGGCATCTGATAAGTCGCAATTACAATATGAAATAATAAAACGCTATATTTATAAAAACGTATTACTGGTAAATTGCAATTCTTCCCTGGACGGTGCCTTTTTGCTCTCACTCTCTCCCTCAACTCGAGTTGCCGTTAATTCTGTTATTTGGTTTCCTGCTTCCTCTCTTAGCTTTATTTCTCCATTTTTCTGGCACCTTCTACCCCTTTTCTGCTTATGGTAACTCACTGTGACAGATAGAAGCACCATAATTCTGGCTATAATTCACGGAATCTTACCCGAAAACTTTAGCTTTGAAACTACACTAGAAGCACTAGAGAAGCAAAATTAACGACGTATCAGACAAAAATCCAACGTGGAGAAAAAAAGTCACTTAGCATAAATAAAAACCAGAGAGTGAACAATAGACAAGATAGGTTGGCGCAATCGGAGTATTTTGTTAAAATCAACATAAAAATTATGAAAGATAATATAAAAATTGAACCTTTTGAATTGTGAAATAGAGACAAAAACATCAAACAGTACCCATGACTCTGGTTTTATATAGGGAAGTGATCGGCCTAAATTGAACCAACATGTTAGAAGTTTACACGGGTGAATGTTTCATTCCTTTAAGGCATTTTTTCTGATGCCAGATGTCTGGGGTATAATGCCAGACGTTTAGCAGTATAATGCCGCTAAGGGTGGGCATATTAACCAAAAACTGAACCGAATCAGTTCAGTCCGGCCCAGTTCAATTTGGTTTTTGATGTTTATGGGTTAGTTCACGGTTTGTAGAAGCTCGAACCGAGTCGGTTCGGTTCGGTTAACGGGCTTAGCCGACCAAATCGGTCAAACCCAGTCAAACCAAACCGATCAGACCCGGTTCGGTTAAACCAGTTAAAACCCTTTTTTTTGGGCCTTTTTAACTTGTTTCAACTTTCAAGAGAATGCTGAATCAGATTCAATCATTCAAGTATTCAACATTTTCAAACTACCACTCTCACATTCCATACAAATTACAATTTAGAATCAACCCACTCAAATTTGAAAGTTTGAAACTTAACTTTACAATTTAGAATCAGGTATTCAACCCACTCAAACTACCACTTTCTACCTCCACCGGCTGCTGCTTGACTGCGTCCACCTCGCCGCCGCTGTTGTTACGCTCTGCCCCTGTTGCTGGTCTACCTCCGCCTCGGCTGCTACTGGTCCACCTCCGCCTTGGCCGCTGCTGCTGTTGCGCCGCCACTAGCTTGCTATGTCACCTCTACTATTGGTGCCACGGACCGCCATCGCCGCCGCCGCCATGATAAGCCTTGAGAGAAAACCAAGAGAGAGAGAGAGAGAAAGAGTGTGTGTGTGTGTGTGTGTGTGGACGCGCATGTGTGTAGATGATGAAGATAAGATAACATTAGGGTTTTCAGTTTTGTTCTTCAATTTTGGCCAAACTTAACCCAAAAAAAAAAGAAATAATAATCAGTGCCCAAAACCGAAAACCGAAAACCGACCCGAACCAAACCGACCTGTTGCAGGTCGATTTGAGTATGCTTGACCAACCCCGTCAGGCCGGTCTCAATTTGAAAAGCTGCAAACCGACTTGAAGTTGGGTTTGAGCCAAAATCGGCCTGACCAACCCAACCCCCAGGCCTAAATGCCGCCATATGCTTATGTGGCCTGCAGATAGCACGCCACATCAATTATAATACTAACATGTGACATTAAATCATTACTAATGGTTTTATAGTTCCTTTATGTATGCATGTAGGCATGAATATATTTGGATTCCCCTTGCTTTACAAAGCTATCTTACTCACACACATTTGAAGGACCAGTTCTAGAATCATGCAAATTGAGATATCACAAAAAAATTACTTTTATGTCGTCCATGATAGTCAACCCAGCTATTTCTCAAGTAACTTTAAAATATAATCAAATCTTTGCACTGAGAAAATAATAGATGAATCGAAGACTCAAAATTGAAGTACATATATATAATATGACGTGTGCTCTTCCGATCTATATTTTTTAGAAATCAAAATTGAAAATATTTGTTACCTACTAAATTGAGAATTTTTTCCCCCGAATGGAGATGATTTTTTTTAACTGTAGCCTAAAGGTAATGTGTGCAACTTTTAATGAAATTTTATTTTGGATTGGTTTCTATCTAAAATTGGATTAGATTAGTTTACGTATTTACATATTAACAGTTTTTACATTTTGAATTTTTGTAATTAAATTTGAGTAGTGCTATTTAGCACTACTAGTGCTTGACACTATATCAAAGTGGCACTAAATGATAAGTTGAATTAAGTGGATCATTTATTTATTTATTTATTTCCACTTATCATTTAATGACATATTGGATGCCACCTACAGTGGTGTCAAGCACCACTAGTGCAACATAGCATTATTCCTTAAGGTGGTTATATAGACACTAGTAGATGGCAACGGGGTGGCTTACCCACACCCCCACACCGCTTTAGTTTTCCTAGCCTCGATCCCTGTTTGAATTAGGGCGGGTCGGGTTTGGGGGGTTCTCGGCCCCACCTTTTTTTTTAAATAAATAAACAGCCCTGTAATATAATCTAACATTCATTCCTTGTAACAACTAGTAAACAAATATTCTAATATTCAAAATATGAAATATTCATGCACTTAGCTTAAACCAAACATTCAAGTGTTCAAATGTTCAATTACACAACACACCATATATTCTAAGTTCGAATTATAAGCAAAGTTCAAAGCTTAAACATAACATTTCAAATTCAAACCATACCAACAACAAACATTTGAAGTTAAAGCGCAATGCTCGGGATCCGACATAACTATGCCAAATACATTTTAATAAGAAAATAAAATATCATCACATCTAAAATATATTGGTTGATGACACAATTATGGCTAGTCATTGACAAAAAATATCCTACTATATTTCTGAATGCATTTCCAATAACCATCCCAAATACCTTTTTGTAAGTTCATTTCTATCCTAGCACAAGTTTGCTGTCAACTTGTTTTCTTTTCTCTGAAAATTCCAGAGATTTCGTACATTCTATTGAGGATTCGTACATCAGATTGAGAATCACATTGGTGAATGTTTAATTTAAATTGCTATTTGAATCTACATCTTATTTATTTTGTTGCTTTCTCCCTATTTGAAGAATTTAAGTGTGATTACAGAGGCCTTCTTTTGGTGTTAATGGTTGAGAACTTTATTTGATGCGGTCCTGCGGATTTACGAAGTCTATGCTTGTGCTTATTTCCAATTTAATAATAATAACGTTATTCCCACTTTCATTTTTTATCTGTCCCAAATTATATTCCTTTTTTTAAGTTAATTTTTTAGTTTTCCAATATACCATCATTAATTGTGCATTGTAATCAACAACAAAGAATAACTAATTAAAATATTACGTAAAGCAAAAGGTATTTTAGGAAATATATTGTTAATTGTACATTTTTAATAACATTAAATGGTGTTTTCTTAATTGTGTGAAAAATGAAAGGAAAATGTTATTTTGGGACGGAGGGAGTATTAATTGAGTCATTTAAATCAAATTATGTCAAGCTAGCCTATATGACGAAATAAACAATCAGCAAGACTAGCACCAGAAATAAAATCGTAACTTTACCAAATTGGAGTGATGACTCTGGCAAATTACAAATAGTCCGTCGATCAGCTGCTCGATGTCCAATTGGCGCTGGAACTTGCGATGCAAGCTATAACACTTAGGTCCCGCACGCTGTAGCGCCAAGAAGAAGACGAGGAAGAAGAAGTAGAAGTTGAGGTTTCCATAGCCGAACCGGCGAATAAGTTAGAGAGCGATTAAGTTCGAACAATGAATAATGAGGATTTCATATCCAAATGGGCCCAATCTGATCTGATTGCTATTTTATTTTAGGGAAATTTAGATCTAGCACCCTCTTTTTTTCAATAAATTTCACATATACCTTCTTTTGTTGATTTTACAGTTTTACACCTAACCGTTGTATGTTTGCACCCATTTTTTAAAGGGGAATTTTTGCTATTTTTAATTTTTATTGGAGTTTTCGAATTATTTAATATATTAAAATTATTATCTAAACATGATCTTAAGGCTCATTTTTAAATTTTCACGTAATATTCTATAGATCACATAGTTAATATCTGTTGGTATGTTTTTGAATTTAAAATTTAAACATGTGCATCTATCCTGTTTAATATATGTTTTTCTTTTATCTTTAGTTACATTTTTTATTCACTTAATTGATAATTAATTACTAATTAAATAAGAATTAGATTAAAAAGTAGGTCAGGGAGATTTCAGGTAGGAATTGTACAATTAAGTAATTGGGAGGATTTTTGTGTGTGTTTGTATGGGTCTTACAACTGCTCTAGATTTTATTATCTTCTCCTTGTTAGAGGTAGGTCCGATTCTAGTGGTTGTTGTCGTCGATACTGAATATTTTGATACGTTATACCATGTAAGTAGTACATTAAACATATAAAGTTATTCGACACAAAGCGACGATACTGAACATTTCGATACGTTAGACCATGTAAGTAATACGTTATACATATAAAGTTATTCGATACGTAACTACGATACTGAATATTTTGATACGTTGGTTTGATATCAATGATTACTACCAATTAACATGTATCAAGTTTGCCCAATAAATCACAATACATACTTAGTAATAAATTAATAGTCAAATGATACTTCAAGTTGATACCTTAATTCATTGATTCCAGCTTTTCAATTTTTTTTGCTCAACCAAAATTGATATCATAATAATAGATTCATATCATTTTACAAATTTGATACATGTATGCTTTAAAACTGATACCTTAATAGATTAACTTCAAATGATATTTTCCAATTTAATTCGTAACAATTGATTGAACAAGAAGAATTACTCTATGTGTCGAAAGGAGGTCTTGGAAGAATAAAAGTTTAACCTAAAAGTTTTTTCTACTTTTACACTATTGGTTTTGGAAACATTTTGATTTTCTTAGATTATTATAGTTTTTTAAGTTTACAAATATAGTTAATCTCACCCAGTAATTTATACATACAAAAGTATGATTTCATTAACCCTAAATCTGTTTATTACAAAGTAATGAATAAACAATATATACATGACTATTTTATGTTTAATCATCTATAAATTTTCAACAATCAAATTCTTACATTTATGCTAAGCTGTACTTCAAGAAGGTGAAGCCATTCTTCAAGAATGTGTTTATGACAACTTGTAAGGATCTTTGCTCGAGGATCCTGGCCAAATGAAAATTCAAATGCTGTTATCGAATATTGTGCTTCAAATTCTCTGTTTCATCTCACTTGTTCAACGCTTGACTAGGAGAAGAATATCCCATTAATTGATGAAGTGGAGAATTTGATGGTGCTGGCATCTCTCCAATTTCCAATGATATTTTACTTGTCCTGACTGTCCTTGATGAAGCTTTGGCTGATTTAGAGGATTTCGCAAAATTCTCATTTTTGTTCCTATATTCTTATATTCTCATTTTGGTTCCACCAGCTATAGACCAGAGACACTGCTTCGTCATGTGATACATTTCCTGTAAATTTAACATAAAGGCGACTGAGCCGAGGAATGCCAATCTTGGGGACGACAACAATGCAAATTCCTGTGATTCAATGTTGATGTAATTACTCAGAATTGGAAATTCTGAGTGTATTTTAATATTCGTATATATGTACATGGTTTGGCATTATCAAGAGCAAGATTCTATCTGATTTGAATCACATGAGCAATATCCAATGACATTTGGAGAGATACTCAACTGTTTCAGTTTTTGGTAAGGCTGTCGTGAAGCGATTTGGGAGATCTTATTATTATTTTTTTGGTTTTAATTTTCCATATATTTTATTCTCATATCTACACAGGTGTATTTTTGCAAGATTTGTGTGCATTTCTGATTTTTTTAGATCAAGGGTTTAGATTCGATGTGACTATCAATTTTAGACCCAATTATCTAAAGCACCCTTTATTTTATTTTATTATTTTTGGGTGATTTAGGTTTGAGTTTTAAGTCATTAGAAATATATTTAGTCACAATGAAAGCTTGGGGTGTTGGGTGAAGGAAAAGGGTTCGATTCTTGTCAAATGTTAGATACAAATTTATTTATGTTTTAATTAAATAAATAATTCAGTTTACAAGGCATGGTAATCAAAATCCATCCCTACTTCGCTAGTGATTCGGGGCACAACTTTGTACATTGTCCCCACCCCGTTTGGAAACGGGCCAGATCCTGACGGGTTTCAAGTTTTCAAATTAATATTGTCGTCTCTAGGCACCACATTTTAATTACATTCATCGTCCTTTATATTTTTAATTCTTTACACTTGCGTCATTAACATATTTTTTGTCATATTTTTATTTTTAATATCTTATTCTCATGAAATTTTGTATCTAATGACAGTTTGATGGTAAAATATATCAACACCACTATTTTTGTATAAATGCGCCATGTTTTAATTATATCAATAGTTCCTGAATAGTATTTACTCTTACATTTATATACTCAACATACAATTTTGTTATATTCTTCTTTTGCGACCTTCTATATATATCAGTATTTCTTGCCTTAAACAATGATGATTTTTGTCCAAAATTTTTTTATCATCATACTTTCAAATGAACAATAAAAAAATAATTATATTTAACTATTTCTTATATTTTACTAATTAATTTAATATATTTGAGTTGCTTTCTTAACTAAATTATTTACAGAAAGTTTTATCAAATACCAAATATGCTTGTTAAAGAAATCTTAAAAATAAAAATGTGGTGGAAAAAGTTAGGAATATGATACAATAATTAGTAAAAGTTAAGGTTATGCAATGCAATCAAAATGTGGTATAGTTATAAAAAACGTGATGTCAATATAAACATTCTATTTTGATTCTAAAATTTCATTGTGAGACTTAATTAAAAAATTTTAAATAAATAAAAATGTAATATCTAATGATATACAATTCCGTATTTTTATATGATTTTAAGATACAAAAAATCAAAATATTAAAAATATATTAGATGATGAAAACATGAGAAGATAATTAAATAAAAAATTTGAGAAAAAAATGTAGCAAAAATTTTTAGGGACTTTAATATTATTAGAAACAAAGATTGTAGATGTTCACATTGATAAAAATGTGACGCGTTTAGTAGAATGAGTGATGTTGATATAATTAGCTTTAAGTTCTTTTTGCATTGGTTTCTCTCTAAATTTGGATTGTCTACATATTAATAGTTTTCACTTTTTGAATTTAAATTTTTTGGATCTTTGTAATTGAGTTTATTTTGCATTGTTTTTTCTGTTAATTTGATTGAGTTAGTAATAAGAGTATACGGAAAGTTTTCCAAAGTTTGTAATCGACAAAACTTAATTTTTTTTTTTTGACTTTATTCTTTTCTTGATTGATGTTGTTTATATTGTTCTAACAATTATTTATTGCGCTATTGTCATTTCATTAATTGTTGCTTTGGGTACATCGCACGGTTTGAAGACTTAGTTTAAATTTAAAAGACTAACTAAATTAATTTGAATCCTCACTCGAATTAATATGGTGACCAAAATGAAAGTTTGACTATTTCTATGGTAAACGACAGTTCCCCAGAAAATCAACTGTCACGTGCAAATTATTGATCTTATTCAAAACGTTCATGCGATAAGATGAAATGAAGAATAGAATTAGAGGTCCACAAAATGTGGATCCCAATTAGGCGGGTTCATTTCGTCTTGGCGCGTAATAAATATTGTATGGCGCAAAATCGTTCCGCCAATTATTTGTTTGTTTATTAAAGGTCTATTTAGTATCGATCTTATAATTAGATTGTGCTATAATATATTTTAAAATTTATATTTTTGTTACATGTGCTTTAATTTGATTTGTGTGATTTGATGTAATAGAATTATAATACATTTCTATTATGACATGAACCAAACAGAACATTAAAAAAATTGAATTTATAGTATTGAGAGATCTAGTTTTCTAGGAACCAATATTGGTTCCTTTAAAGAACTAATACTGTCTAAAAAGGCAACAAAATTTGATTCCTTAAAAAAATTTTATCGATATTTGGTAACGGGGTACGAAATACTCGAATCTGACAAGGAATCGGCCTGAATAAGGCAGGAGACTGCTCGATTTAATTGGAGACGGCACGGAGACGGAGATAAAAATTCATCCTCGAAGTTAGGATGGGGCAGGCACGGGAATCGCCGTCCCCGACAAGTGTCCGTTTTTTAACAATTGTCCGTTTCATACTTCTATGATTTGAATGTTTTAATCAAGATTTTGTGAATCGAATTGTTTAGAGGTTTTGATTTGGATAACTTGTTTGCGTGGTTTTAACTTTTAATTATAAATTTGTGGATTAAATGCTTTTAATTTCTTTTCTTCTATTTTTTTGGGGAAATAAATTTATTGTTTTTTTAATTACAGAGTGTAAAGATGTATAGTTTGTATATCATTTAAATTTGTAAAAAAAGAATTTAAAAGTAATTGATCTATTTTTTACATGACAGACGAAAATGAAATACAATCTTTTCTCAGTTCTGTTTCGAGAGGGAGTATATATAATTTGTTTTGCCTAAATATTAAGACGATTTAATAATAATAGTAATAATAATAATTAATAAAGCTAGGTGGAATGTGCACCCAACTACGTGTAACACGCACAAAAGATAGGTTGCGTAAAAACACATGGGGAAGACACGTGAATTGCGAGTCATAATAGAAGCCTTTGTATGTGACCCCATCTTTTTCAACAAAAACCAACCTTCCAATCTTAATTTGTTTAAAAATAAAAACTAACTCCCCCAAATTTAGGAAAAAGGCAAAGTTAACATCAAAATACAAACTAATTGGCTTATCCACCCATTTTTTCAATTATTCTTATTATTACTATGTTGTCATTTTATCAAGTTTGTTTTAAAAATGTGGTGTGAATTGTATTCCGGTGGTTACGATTCTTGTGTTTTATGGCAGAGAGCTCGGGTTTAAATAAGAAAAAAAAGCTTTTTTTGTTTTCTTTTTACAAATTTCCTATAGAGTCAATATGGGTTTCAGTTGACCAAAAAAAATAAGTTTCGTTGTAGAGTTCACATAATTATATGGTAACACTTAATTTGAGAAAAAATTAATGACTTGATATTTTGTACAAGTTGAGAAAGTGATACGCACGCGATCTTCGTAAAGAAACACGTGTTAACTCTATAATAAAAAGATTAAATTTGTTTTATGCTGATTCCATTTAGTTTTCCACCTCAAAAAATTTACTTTGATTATATTATATTTATTGTATGAGAAAAAATTATTTGAAAGTAATTAAAAACAAACGAACTTACAATTAAACAACAATAACTCAAAGAACTTGAATTGTTACTCGAAAAATGATTTCTCTTTTAAATTCTAAGTCAATCAGACACTAAATTCACAGTAAAAGTGTTTAAATAGATATTTGAATGGGCTTACAAATTACATAAAAGACTGGACTAACATACATGCCACAAATATTGATTCAAATATATATATATATATATGAAAAACGCAAATAAACACATCACATTGATTCAAATGCCCAAAATATGTCGTTAGCAGCTGCAAATGTACTAGTTCAATCTGTCACACCCAGTTACTCTAAAAGTATATGTTACAAAAATTCTAGAAGGACATGAAAAATGGACATAGTATGCGAAAATATATGCCCGTTTCTTTGAACAACTGACTATCTAAGCTTGCCAAAAATAAAATTGATGTCTCAGATAATTCCCATAAATTTAGAAACATGAAATGAGCGGAATAATTTGTTTCGAAAACTTTTTTGTAATAATATATATATATATAGATGCTATTTAGTACCAAAAATTATTATATATATATATATATGCACACCAGTAGAATATAGATATATGTGCATATATATATATATATATATATGCACACTAGTAGAATATAGATATATGTGTATATATATAACTAACTATTAAAAACTATAAAATTCTTTGTCATTGCCCGAATTACTGTACGTGATTATTTATTTGTTAAAAATCTACTTTCTACCTTGTTATTTTTGTTTTATAGCGTAGGGCATCAAAATTATTTGTGATGTGCACTCAAAATTACTTACTTTTCCCTTTATGTTTTCTCCTGTTTCTTTTGGTTCAATATAATCATTATATATCTATAAAATAGATCGTATAAACTCGAGACCTTCTGTTCATTACGTGAGCTTTAATCAGTACGCTACTTGTTCAAATTATTGTAAAAGCATATTAGTGATAAACAAAAATTATTATTTAGATTTATAATCATTTTTTTCTAATTATAAATTGTAAATTTTAAAAGCTATAAATACATACATAATCTTTTTTTTCCTTTTCATTTTTGTACGTAGTAATAAACCAAATGCAAAAAAAAAAAATAATAAAGTTGATTAAAAATAAATGCACCGAAATAAATAAAAATGGATCTATGTTTTTCTCCTTCGCACCAACTTGTATTGGTTTCTAGAGAGAGAAAATTGGGGGAGAGGGAGAGAATCTCTCATGCTTCAAACATCTTTGAATTTTACTTCATCGGGACATAATTTTTTTTCTTGATTTTTCCTGAAAGAAATTCAGATTTCTTCACCTTCACAGTCTTTAAAAAAACCCCGTTCTGAATTTTTTGCTTTTCTATTTTTTATTTTGCTATAATAGTATACAGGGATTTTTCTTGCATTTTTTCGTGAACAAACTTTGTAGAATTTGTATTTATTTCTAATCTCGAAGATTTTATCTGTTTATTTCTTTTCTTGTTTCTATCAGATATAAGTGCCCATAAAAATTTTTGTGTCGAAACTGATAGAACAGGGGAAAAGAACAGAAGTTTTGTCAAGAATTTCATCCGACGCTCTTCCGATCTTTGACTACTTGGAAACATCAAGATCGAGTTTTTACACTTTTCTTTGATTATTACTCGATTTTTTTGATCTTGGATTCGAGTGATTTTCATTTACCAGGCTTTTTCATTTGAATTGGAATTTTTCCCCATGGGAAATAGTTCGAAAAGTCTCGATAAATGGAGGGAGTATTTCAGAAGTGCAAGTTCAGATATATTTGATATTATTGAGCATTCGATTATGGTGGCAGCCTCTGATTGCCCCTACGACTTTAAATTGAAAAGAGATCGAATTGCGGAAATGCTTTTCACATGTAAGGTGACAAAGTGTTTTGGGTGCGATAAAATCGAATTATCAGTTCCAAAAGATGATGATGACGACGACGACGATGATGGTGCCAAAACGGATGAGAAGTGCAAAAGTGGGATTGAGGCTGGCGGGAGTAAAGATACTAAAGAAAGTAAGGTGAATAGCAGTAGAGATGATGATCACAGGGAGATGTTGGAAATGAATGTGAATCAGGTCAGCAATTACGGTTATGGAGATGCTGAGGCATTGACAGATGAGATTGAGGAGGAATGTCAATTGTTTGGGGAAGTTTCAAGGATTAAAGAAATTCTGGACAACAGTGAAGATGAGGTTTAATTCAATGCTTTACTGATGTGCTGAATTAGATTTACAGATTAAGTTTTGTTGTCTACTTGGGTAATTCACTCATATTTCATTCCTCTACTTTGTTTTTTGATCGTTGACGTTAGGAGAGCTTAAAATTTTGGGATAGTTCCATGCTTTGCAATTCATTTTTTGTTTAATTCATGTTTTGCATAACATTCAGAATGGGCGTGTCTGTTTAGTTCATCTATGTTTGGAACGAAAACCGAAGATTTTTTGCTCTATTTTGAGAGAATGTTGTTGCTTCCTACAGATTGGGTTGTCTATCTTATGGCTTTGCTAATATTATAGTCTCTGATTTTGATCATTGCCGTTTTTATCCTGACAGTCTGATACATCAGTATTTGACTCACTGAGGAGGCTTCAACTGATGCCTTTGTCCGTGGAGACTCTGAAGGTTCGACTATATTCTTGAGACATCCCCCTTATTTCAGGATTACTGGTTCTTACTTTGTTTGTTTCTATTTCAGGCTACTGAGATTGGAAAATCTGTCAATGCTTTGCGGAAGCATGGATCAAAGGAGATCCGTAATCTTGTACGGATATTGATTGAGTAAGAAACTCTAACCTCGTGGCTGGCTTAGTATAGTTCTTTTTGTTTGACACTCAAGTAAAAAAATCTGAATTGATTGCACCCATTCTTGAATATTGAAGTGTTCCTTTCTTGTTCTTATATGGCAAATCATGTTACTCTTAGGTGCTTGAGTTTTAGTTTTTCTTAGATATAAATCTGTGTTAGCCTGAAAGATATTTTTGAGTCGTATTGATTATTTTCCTGATCTCTCAATTCGGTAAGCTTGGCTAAGAATGTTAATTATGTCTTCTTGCCAGTGTTTGATGATCATATGGAGTCTCCTAGTGAGAAAAATATCTGATTTCGTACATTCTGATTCTTCTCGTTTCCTGATGTAGAGATTGGAAGGTCTTGGTTGATGAATGGGCTGCTTCTACGGCATCTATTGCAGGTACTTCATGCAAAATAAGTTTTCTTTAAATGAGGATAAATCCCGTCTTTTCCATTTCATTCTCAATTGAAGATTAATACTGTTTATATCTTAAAGCTGCAGAGGCTGCTACAGAATCTGTGAAAACGTCTGTTGTTGAGGAAGAAGAGGAAGGGCTTCCTTCTCCCCCGTTGGATGAAGGAGCTTTCTTTGCTACTCCTACTTCAATGGAGCTATCACAGGTGTGGTATCTAGTCTATTTTCCTTTGGTTCAGAGTTTGTAATTTTACTTCGTGTTCTTAGAAGCTGACTGTGTTTTGATTTTCTTGTTTCCCTCGGTTTGATGCGAAGTTCTTTGATGGCATGGATGAAGATGGAAGTGAGTTCACTTCCTATACTTACGCTCTTTCGGTTTTTTGGTTTGTCTATAAAGGTGGATTGCACAGTAATGGACAGGAATTTAAGCTGTATCCATGATACTGTTCAATTCTACCTTTTAGGAAAGTTTTTGCTGTCTGGTTCTCTACTCGAATTCCCCACTAATAAGGTTGCATAATTTTGTTTGGACGTTCCAGATCCTCGAAACAGTGGGGAATTCAACAAGAACCGTGAAAATGGCAGAAAGCCAACAATGGTGAAACCAAACACCGTGAAACCTAAGCCCCAGATTACATATGATTCGAGCAGCCGTGTGGACAGAAAGGTTGAACAGAGGAAGGATGAGGGAGCTGTAATGAAGAAACAAGTGGCTCAGACTAAACCAAACAAGCCTTCAACTTCTGGATTGGGCCCTGGGAGACCAAAACCAAACGTGGAAAGGGGAGCTGGTAATGAGAGTAAGATCCAACGAAAGCCCGACAAAAGCGCTGTTCAGAGACGAACATTGCCTCCTCAACAAGATGTGAGTAAGACAAAGTTGTCATTCTTAAAGCCTATAGTTTTGGTTTTTCTCTGACTGTCCTAACTTTATCCTGTCAGAAATCGAGGGGTAATGATGAGGCTTCAGTTCGAGCAAAACTAGAGGCGGCGAAGAGGAAACTCCATGAACGCTATCAAGAAGCCGAGAATGGTTAGTTTGTCCTGTTTCAAACATCCACTAGTGTATTTTTATGTGCATATTTTGCCCTTAATTTTGAAAGCCGGTTTTCATCTTAGAGTACTATCTAATTCTTGACAGCCAAGAAACAGCGGACGGTTCAGGTTGTGGTTTGCAAGATCTTCCGAAGCAGAATCTTGTTAGGAAAAATCAACCAGCTAGGCCAGGCAACTACAACAGACATTGGGCAAATGGACGTCGGTAGATTTATTCACTACTTAATCGACTTTGCTTCAATAATGCTTCGAGCTTCATCGAGTCTACATACCTAGTGGAAGAATGTCCATATTTTTCTGGTGTACTGTAGCCAAACAGACATCGTGCCTATCTCTATTAACAGGGCAGGGCGCCCGTGACACCTGTAAGATCGGGAGAGACGAGCTCGTCTAAATTAGTACATCCAGTTCAAAGATTTTAGCCATGTCCAGTCTGAATTTCCATTATGTAGAGAATACCTTGCCAACAATTTTTCTCCATTGCTCAGGGACTTCATAATCTGCACATATATAATCATGTGCATTTTACATTATCTCGGACTATATATGTGTATAGACGAATCCCAATAAATGCAAAAGAAATATTCAGTGGCGTCTCAGTTTTATTAAGTTTACATGATAATGTTCAAAAACGTTTTAGAGGTTTTGCCACAAAAAATTCCGAATGTGTGTCCATTTCCTATGCACACTATATATCAGAGAATGTATATGTGGTTTTCAAGACTCATCTGTGTTTTCTATGTCATTAGAGACCGACATGTATTCAAATGGCTTGGAACATTAACATTACACGATGATGATGATGACAATCATAATAATTTCACATGACTTTATTTTACGGTATTTTATTAAATAAATAAATATTCTATCTGTCACAAGTATTTGACCATTGACTAAATAATAATGTAATTAAAAAATGATGAATTCATAGAACCTAACAACATTCCAAAACAATACTGTTTGATGGAATGTTTATCCACTTGGCAATATCTTAATTAGAGATTTGTAAAATTTGACGAAAAGATAGAAGACGGCATAACAAAAAGTTCTTTGTCTGATTTTTGTTAGAAAATCAAAAAGTTGAATGACAAATGTGAGTATATTATAGGGGAATTTTTTGAGATGAGTTCAGGTTTTAAAGTGCGTAGAAAGATTATTGTGTTAGATTGGATTAGCTGTATCTCTTTTGAATAGATTTTGTATTCGACCATTGAACATATGTTTTCCAAAGGTCTCTAATTTGTTTTTTAAATCACTATTCACTAGGATGTTTTGAAAATATTAATAGGGTTTGTTCTGTTTATATTTTTTAAATTTATTTTTAATGAAATTTTATTTTTATTTTAATATTTACTCTTAAAAGATAAGATTAAAAATAAATTCAAAAAATATAAATAAGATAGGCCATAAACAAATTATGTAGTGTATTAGGCGTTTAGTACTTAAAATATTCTTACAAAATTATTGAGTAGAAATCACGTCTTTTCAACATTCAATTAATCAAACTTTGACTTGCATAACACCAAATCATGTGCAAATTTTACAGATCTCCTTGTGTTTGACCATGCATAAAATATATTTAAATATTTATTATTTATTTATTTATTTGGAGAGTAGGCGGGGTTAACCTAATTTTAGCAATTCATAACTAAAATTCAATTTTTTTATTAACTTTATGGTTAGCACCAGTTATTTAAGCATCCAAAAATTCAATTTGTTTTTTTTTTTTTTTGGTCCTAGTTATATAGCCATTCTTCCATCTTTACCATTATACCCTAACTTGATTTAATTTGCATATATGTACGACTGTGAATTAATTTATATATAATATACTAATTATAAAATAAATTAGAAAAAATATTAACAAAATTCACTTTTCTAAAACAGTTTCAATAGTCTCGAAAAAGTGATAGGGACATAAATAAAATCGAGAACTGTGTAATACATACATTACACATATTGGTGTACCAACATTTAACAGCTTGTTTTCGCATTATTTGTCTAAATTTGGAGAAATTATAATGAGAAGATGTGTAGAATGTATATTAGAAATGTAAAATACTTAAGATATATGGTTATAGTTGAACAATTGTCAAATCAAATAGCAAATCAGTGATAGGTAAAAAAATTAAGAGAACAAAGAGAAATAATGAGAACCAAACAAGCTCTTAAATACAGGGTAATGTTCAAAAAACTCCCGGAGATTTTATTACAAAATTTCTCTTCCTATGTGGATTGTATAAATGTACGTTACATAGATTTAAAATACACGTGATGTGTATCAATACATTCACATCGAGTCAAAAATTTTATAACAAAACCTCTTATATGTTCTTAAATTTTTTTCACCTAAATATAATTTAGTTGATTAATCTCTGATCGAAAACAGGCCAGACCTCAATTTTGAAAGAGTCAAAACAAGTATATTTGAAAATAGCGGTCAAAGTCCATCCAATATGTAAATTATTACATCAGAATGAAGGTCCCCAAAAGTGCACGTGCAAATCACATTGACCATTTCTTAGTCGTTTAGTAGTAAATAGTCTGTGACACCCCAAATGCATATATATATATATACACACAAACACACACTTTTATATATATATATATATATATATATTCTTATATTCAGTTGAGTAACTAAAAGATAATCGAAATGATAGTCGAAACTTGAAAACTCTTAATTCAAACAATAAAAAGAAATTTTATATTTTTCAAAGGGCAAAAATATTTTTTTTCTCTTTCCAAAAATGGGGATGGCCGGGTATGGGGAGGCTACCCCAGATCTGCCCCCCACTTATATTATTATATATATAATAATAAGGTGCGTGTCCTTTCAATTTGATGGCCTACCACGGTTGACAGTTGACACATATTTAATGTTAGTCTTCAACTCGTGGCGCCGTGTCGGCCGAGGGTCCGGAATAGGGCATATGGTCCAACAATACAGAGATGAAGACAAGACAATGTATGCTATTCAAGCGATTACCGTGTTGACGAAGGCGATGTAGTAAAATCATGGTTACTATAAATCAGGTTATTTACTAAAAATCTATACTTTTTAGAATAAACTAGCGTTTCATTTTTAGGTTATATAGTAACAAAGTATATAATGTAATATAACACACACATATATGAAATAAAGTAGTTTGTTGTACAATTGTACCGCAATTAAAGGTCAAGAGATAGGGGTACCTTGCCGTAGAACTGGATGAAGCGTTTGACTCCAAGAGAGACGCCAACAATGACAGTGCAAACATTAGAAAATTTAACATTGGCGGAAAAGGAAAAATGTGCAAGGATTTTCGGCCCAGAAAAGTTAAGGGGGAAAATTGGAAAAGAAAAGGAAAGGAAAGTAGATAGCTTTCAATTATCTGATTTGTTTATGAAATTTGAAAAGCCGGTACCAGAAAGTAAATTATGGAACAATGCAATTAACAAATTAAAAATAATAATAATAATACACGCATGATGTCAGTGTGACGTTAGCATGACATCACTAAGTTACAATGCCACGTCAGTGACAGGAAAAATTATGTCAGAAAAATTTCTCTTATTATTAATATATATATATAATAGATTAAGTGATCTTCCTAACGCACGGGTAAAGATCTAGTAAAATTTAAAAATTAGAAAAAAGTAATGAATGAAGTAACACTTTTAATAAGAAAGAAAATTAATTATTCGTTGAGATAATTATAAATTTTTGAAAAACCTCTTAACACAATATTTGCTATTTTATTAGTTGGTTTCTTATCTTTATCGTGTATATACACACACACACAACACACAACACATAACTCTACAAACCACTACGTAGAATTAATCATGGCTTAGTACTACTTTTTTAAGGAGTTGTACGATATGGGAAAGAGATTGACTCTTATTGATAGTCATAATATATGACACAACTAACGAAAACTGTTTTTGTTGGAATTTGAAAAGCAATCTCACATTTGATAGAATTAATGACATCCTTGCGATAATTTCATCTCGAGCATTGCTTCTCGATAAAATTTTGACTTCTAGAACATGATTCCTAACTTTGTAACAATTAGCTTTGTTCCATTGCACAGTATTGTAATAGGGTCAACGTTTCTCAATAATATCATGAGAACACCAACATTTAGTGTCAACTCATTATGAGATATACCTAAATACTTAATACTATTTAAGAATTCAATAAAGTGAATCTCTTCGAAGACACTTATACATTTCTGTATTCAGCACAAACTATTTAAACTCAAATAAGTTGTTCCCTCAGTTTGATTGATCTTAACCCTATAGTCGTTTATGGTATGCGGCTATGCGTTGTATCAAGTGATGGGGCAAGTATAGTTCTTCCTTGCAAGTACGACACATTATAAATCAAGTGGTTGATCGGGTCGTGTGAATCGTAAGATTCTGCTAAATATAATTTTATGAAAATTAAATTATAATTAAACTTTTTAATGACAAAATTGCAACCATAATAGGCTATAATCATATGATAAAATAAAAGTAGCCTTTATTTTGTACAAATCATTAATACTACAAATAATTTAACAAACCATAAATGATTAAAATAAGTTGAAAGTTGAATTCGCCAAAAGATGAATTCACAATTATTATATAACATTTAACTTAAACCAACTTTAGTGAAATTACTTAACAATTCAAAATATTTAGATGATTAAAAGTGAAGTGTAAAAACTCTTTGTATCAAAAGAATAAAGATTGTTTGGATCGTTAGAATCGTCGTTGCGATATGAAATCAGAATCGTAAGATTTTAGGAAATTAAGATTTTATAACAGGACCTGATCGTTTTATTATCTATGGATCATAAAATCTTAAGATCGCAAGATCTGGATTGGGAGTTTAACAACCATGCATGTTATCAAAGCTCTAATAAACGAAAAAATAATGCTATTAATCTAGACTGGAGATCAGTCTCCAGTCTAGTTGTCATCTTTTTATTGAACATTAAATAAATAAGGACCCATGTATTTAGGCATATCAAGTCATCATCTAATGTAGTAATATTAATTAGACTAGAGATCTAGATAAATAGCATTATGCTAAACAAAACATCATAATCTTAAATACATCACTCTCCAATTCTTCTACCATAGTGCCATTGGTTAAGATGAGATATATGTACGACGCTCTTCCGATCTCTCAAAACACAACTTTAGTGCATAACAAAAGTTATATTATTGAGGCGTTTTAACATTATTTTTCGTGGGCAAATATATTTCCATATTGTTTTATTTAGATTTTTTTGTAATGTTTTCTACATCTCTTGAGGAGCCATGTTAAAAAGAGATGGAAATAAAATTACAGAGATATAAGAGTTAAAAATTAAATGATGAACAGTAGAAATTCCTTAGTTGTATATAATGAAAAATTGACAGGTAACATAAAAAAATAAAAATTCGTAACAGTTTTTGAAAAAGTAAAATGCAAATACCGTAAAATAGATTAAAAGCATAGCTTTCAGACCCTATCCATTCATTGACGCATGCAAGGTATTGGCTAAACGGGTCATTGGTTTAATCGTCGGGTCATTAATTCAACCATTTGGCTCAGTATCGGATACAAATTATTATATTGGAAAAAATAATCTTGTAATCAAGTTCAAATGGATAATACTATACATATTTTAAAACTTAACTCATAAGGGGGGAAATAGCTAATGTGACTTTGTTGTTGGCGTGCTATTTCCTATTATGTAGGTTTTGCGGTTAACTCTTCTACTGCTCCGAATTTAAAATGATTTTGCCAGAAAAATTTCAGATTCTAGATTTTGCGGAAAAGTAGAAAAATCTATATATATTAATAAAAATAGAAGTAAAAGTGAATATTCAATTAGAAAATATTCAATTTAGTTTCAGATTCCAGTTTTAGAGAATTTTTTTATTTTAGATTTTTTCCTTTAATTTCCTGTATATTATTAAGTTTTATGGAATTATTTTTTCCAAAATATATATTGTTTAAACTGTCATACTAATATACATAACTGCTCACTATTGATAACCACCCCTTATTTGTTTTTTTTAAACCCACTGCTGTTGTCTATATACCACGACTTGAATATTATTTTTTTCATTTCTTTTTTTTTTACATTAATTTCCTTTAACTATTTTGGTATTGATTAAAGTAACCACTCACTACTTTATTAACTGCCAAGTGCTATTGTCTACATATAATTATAATTTAAAACTGAAATTCATTCTTTTGTGCTTAATTATGTCTTCTGTAGAATATATTGGTCCATAATAGCATCACAAGCTAACATGGTTGTCACCAAGCTCAAGGACTTGAACAAGAGCAAATCTAATTGGATTATTAAAATTCGAGTGGTAAAGAAGTTTATTGTTCTGAGAAAAGTTGTTGAAAAAGTCGTTCGAAATTTGAAAATGCTAATTGTCAATCTTAAGGTTACTTTTGGAAATATATTTCTTATAATTTCTTCTTCTGCACATAATTTTATTATTCTAATATAATTTCTATTATTTCTTCGTCGCAGGGGGATAGAATTCAGGCGACAATTTACCCCCCGCATATTTCAAAGTATAATGAACAAAATTGGGAAAACATATCTTGCTACATCAAAAATTTGTCGATGACTGATAACAGTGGAAATTTTGGAATAACTTCTCACATTTTCCATCTTAGGTTTAAGGCAAACTTAATATAATTGTAGCTAGTGATAGGTCATTCTCATCATATGTTTTTAATTCCAAAACAAGTTCTGAAATTTAGGATATATCTTCTACTGATACTCTTGGTCTATTTGGTACGATCATGTGTTCTTATTTTTTCAATAAAAATGAATTATGTACGTAAACTATGTGTTTCTAATTTTTTTTTTCAAATTTTTCTTTATAGACTTTATTAGAAAAGTTGTCACCAAATATCCCTTATAATATCATAAGTCATCTACAGAAGAAGTAATTTCAAGACAAGTCAAAATTATTTTAGATTATTATGACTACTAGTAAGAATCAAGGTTAATTTATAGATTTTAATTGTTTATTGTCATGACTACTAATAAGAGTCAACGTTTACCTCTTTTTGAATACTACTTAAAAAGTCAATATTCAATTATGAGTAGTTCTATGTAGCAGTGTCTAGAGTTATAAATCATATTGATCTGAAAATGCTTATATGTGAGAATGAATTAAAAATGAGAAACCAATTAATGAAACAAGGAATGTTATGTATAATGAGGTTTTTCAAAATTTTTAATAGGGTTAATTTCACAAAAGGTCCTCAACCTGTGAGCTAATAATCAATTTCTTTTCCATCCTTTTTTCACTCGCTTGGGTCCCTAACCTTTTATAAATACTCATGATTGGTCCCTTTTGACATTATTCCGTCAATCTTTTTAGAAATGACGGTTATGTCCTCAACTTTTGAATTTGAAAAAATAAACTATTTAAAAATAATAAGAAATTTAAAAAAACCGACCCAACCTATCCCTACCCACCCCATCCCACCCAGCCGCTCCCTCTCATGAAGCTGTCAGAAATGGCAGCATAATGGCAATAGAAATTGGTGGGGGGAGGGGGTGAATCCCCCATTTCCTACAGGAATTCACTTCTCTAAAAATGCTACCAAAAATGGCAGCAGATATTGTCATTTCCAGTAGCATTTTCCTGTAGCATTTTGCTGTTGTTTTCGACAGTAGAAATTGGAGGGGTGAATCTTTTCGGAAACAATAATTGTGCGGTGAATCCCCCCTTTTCGGAAGCAAAAATGCTACCTTTGGGGGGATTAGCCCACCCATTTTTCGGCAGCAAATATGCTGCCAGAAATCTGCCATTTCTAGCAGCATTTTTGAGAGATGTTGCCAAAAAAATGGGATTCACCCCCCAATTTCTGGTGCCAGAAACGGTAGCAAAATGCTGTCGTTTTCGGCAGCTTCATGAGAGTGAGTGGCTGGGTGGATTTTCTTTTTTTTTTTTTCAATTTTTATTATTTTTAAATATTTAATTTTTTTAATTCAAAAGCTGAGGGTATAACCTATCGTGCATATTTATGAAAGGTTGGGGATCCAGGCGAGTGAAAAAGAGGTTGGAGACGAAATCGATTATTAAATCAAAGGTTGGGGACCTTTTGTGAAATTAACCCTTTTTAATAATATTAACAAAATATTTATTTTTGTTATTTAAAATGCTATTATGTCTTTCATTACTTTACTTTTATATTGTTTAATTTCCTTATGTTATATTTTGTCAATAAAATTTGACCATGCAATGCACAGGAGTAAATATTAATTGCAATTAAGAAATCAAGAGTCTTTATAGAACAAAGAGATTGAGAGTAGTAGAGTATATGTATTATTTTAAAAAATAAATAAACAAAAAGAGTAGTGGAACATAGGTTTCTGCATAGCAAAAGAGTAAAATGGTGGTTCCATTATTTATACCAAATCCAAAATAAAATCCAAATAAATAAAATTTATTTAGTAAGGTAAAATAAAAAAATCGAGAAAGAGAATGAGAATTTATATGTATATACATACATAGAGAGAGAGAGAGAGAAAACTAAGTTGTCAAAAATGTTTTCTCCTCCTTTTTTACTTTCTAATCCCATCATATTGCCATCTTTTTCCTTTTCTTTATCATGTTTTGATTTTTTTGCCCCACACTTTTAGTTTCTAACTCTATCAAATTGCCTTTTTTTTTTCTTTTTATTCTTTGTCAAATTGCCTTATGAATTTTACCTATGATATCTGTTGTGAGTCCATTTGCTTGATACGATTAAAATTCTACTCTACTTACCTCAACATAACGTAATTAATCCATTAACTTTTTCTATTTTTATTAAATTGATTTTTTCCACATCTCTATTTTGAACTCGATTATCCAATATATATATATATATATGTATAACAACAGTTAACGTGCACAATTCGAATAGTTTTTCATGCCTATTTAGTTGGCACAATTATAATTCTACTATATATACCTCACTATCAGGTCCGAACATTAGGCGAGGCAAAATTTTGGAAAAATTAGGGGGCTCAAAATTGCAATCCGGCTATAGAAACATATCACCAATTACAGGGGGCCACGTAGCCAGTGTCAGGTGACGTGGCCCCCCGTAATTAGTGGTCTGACTCCGAACTCAGAGTCTGATATGTTTCTATAGAAAATCTATTCAAAATTGACAAGGATAGTTTATATATATATATATATATAACCCAGTGAAAAAATAGGTTATGAAAGATCGTGCAGCTTGGTTGGTTGGAACACTCGAAATTTTCCTTCCTTCCATGGTTTGGATCTTCTTGTATGGTCTTTTTCTTTAGTTTTTTAATTAAAAACTAATCTCAAACCCATGCGTTGCAGGGGAAACAAAATGAACATAAGTATAAGGAAATTGAAATAGATAATCAATTCAGTATAAAATATAATAACCTTTAAATAAGTAATCAAAATATTGTCATTAAAAAAAATCACGAAATTTATTTTTCTCCTTCTTCTTCTTCTTTTTTCAAAGACTTATATGTAGACGAATGAATATAAAAAATTTCCAATCATATACTTGGGACTCACCACCACCACACCATATTTAGAATAATTTTTTACACCCAGTATATTGCATGGTCATATTTTCTGTTAACAAAGTCAAATACACTGAAAAAAGAATCTCAAAATGAATAAATAAAGTTGCAACCACAAAAAAATAGTAAAAGTATTTTTTAATTGAGATTATTACAAATTTTGAAAAATTCCTTTGTACACAATATTTGACATTTCATTTGTTAGCTTTCTCTCTTTTATCACATAAATATCAACATCGCCTGATCAAAACCATATTTAATTGTTACACCCATGTAACACATAATTATTAGACAAATAAGTTATTGCCAAAATTATAAAATGTCAATAAAATTAAAAATCACAAAATATAACATATTGTGTTATAAAATATAAAAAAATTAAAAATAATATTTATGATACTACTTGAATAATATACAAATTCTGAAAAATCACTTTAAAAAACTACCAATCTGAAGCAATTACCAAATGAATGAACTGATGACCAAAAATTAGGATTCCTTTTGTTAGCGTAAATGGTCAAAACTCAAATATGGGTAGAAACAAAAAAAATAGAAAACGCAAAGAAATCCTTAATTGACAAAATGAAGTAGAGATTCTACCAAGATTTATGCAAAAATGGATATGGCCATAATAGAAAGAGGAAGAAAAAGGGAAAATGTGTAGAAATAAAAAAGGAATTAAGGATTTACTATACAATTACCAGAATGCCCATAACAAATAACAAATAACTGGTGATGTGATGCTGACATCACCAGAAAATTTACAGAATCCATTTTAGGCTGGAAAAAGCATACCAGCCACTTAATTCAATTAGTTAGTACATAGATTTTCCTAGTTTGTTTTTCTCAATTAAATTAAATGTTGCAACATATCTTAATAAAAATTCTCTTTCACTTGTTTTTTCATTTTTATGATTTTGAATTTTTGTGATTAAATTTTTTATTAGCGTTATGATATTTTTGTTTTTCTTTAAAAACCAATTTTTTAATCCATTTTAAAAACTATTTTTATTGTTTTTAAAATTAAAAATCCTGGTATTTCAAAATGTTAACTATATTTTTGAGAGTGACAAATTAATATTTCACTAACAAATAAATAATTTATTTTCTAAATATGTGTTATCATGTGATTGACGTAATTATTTTGCCCTTAAAAGAAATGTAATTATTTTGCGTACTTTTTATGTTTTTTATGGAAAACAAATTTTTCCATTAAAAAAAAAGTAAATAAAATTTGAATATATATACACACACCCCCACATACACTACAATTTGGGTGCCTATTTTTCATTTTTTGACGCAGGGCCTTAAAATCTCAGGTACGGCATTGCTTATTATGACGTAATTAATCCTTTACTTTTTTCATTTTTATTGAGTTCATTTTCTTTTTTCACATTCCTATTTTGATTGACTTAATTTTTATTTTGTACAATTGACTTGTATACATTAACTGATACAATTGCATATATGAAATGGTACAGTTGTTGGTGATTGAACAAACGTATATAACTTTTGCGTCCAGAGTCTATTTTTAGCCTATGACACCAATTTTTAGAGTAACTCAATGTGAGGAATTCAACAAGTAGCGTCGTCACAACTGATTTCATTTTTTTTTACTGAAATTATGTTGCATTTTCCCATTTTGAGTCATTTATTTATTTTACGTTTTAATTTTTTTCATTGTTTTGATATCTTTGTGGGCTCCACCCATTTGTGGTATGTAGACGTTTTGGGCTTATCTATTCAAGTTTCATTCATCGTATGGTTCTTGATTACATTTGAATAAAAAAAAAAAATTGTGTTCTTTTCTTGGTTCAGTATAATTTTTATTTGAAAGATGTCGTTGGCCTCTTTCTAAGTGAAGTTGACGTTCTATATTTTTTTTTATTTAACTTTTAGTGTATATCATTTATATAGAAGATTTTTGTAAAAACTTTATTCGTGTCGCGCATGGGTAGAAATATAATGTAGAATGATACACAAGCCCCTATGAGTACTTGTCATGAACGATTGTTTTATAATGTAATCTAATGCCCTATTGTTGTTGTGACATCATCGTAATTAAATCAAATTTGTAATTAAACTGTTAGTAATTATACTTGAGTGATCCACTTCTGTTAAGTCAAAATTCAATATTCTTATTACAAATTACAGATAGAATAAAAGTTTAATGATTCAATTGTTGATGATTAAAGTTGAATCTCCTAATTACAATTATAGTTTAAGTTCATTGCCGTCTACTACAATTAATCCCAATTTTGGCTGTCAATCTGGTAAAAGGGAAAAGAGAAACTCTGAATGAATCCAAGGGTTTAGGCCTTCGCTCAAATGTGCACAAAATATGGGGAACAATTTAGGGTTTTTTTAAAGTGAAATGGTATAGTTTATGTGAAGGAGGGGGAAAGAGGGCACAACTATTGGCGCCCATTTTATCATGGTGTTGCAGCCTGCAGAGATTTCTAAAAGGTAATTGAACTTTCTGTTCTTCATCACCAAAATGGGAATCTGAATTTTAGAGTTGTTTGTGTGATTGTCAGTTCCAGGGGATAGGCCTTTCCAGTTTTTAAGATTCTGCCAAACCCATCGCCGTTATCTTCTTCTAGCTCGTCGGTATTTGTGGTTCTTTTTCCCCTTTTTTCTTTATGGGCAATCTTCCTTCCGTTACAATCTCTCTCTTGAATTTTGTTTTGGATGTTTATGGTTTTGTTCTTGCATTTGAATGGGCCGCCCTCAGTGTAATGGGTGAAGAGATAAACCCATGTGGCTCTGCCCCTGATGCTACGAATTGCGCCCTAGAAATTGTTTAACAGAATGCTTATATATCTGAATTAACTTATTTAGGAATTTATATGATTAAAATTTTGTCTTTGTAATGGATTCATATATTTTGCTCTGTTACACTTTTAGGACCTATGCTCCTGTATCCTGTGTACTGAAATGAGGAACTTGTTCACTGTATAATCTTTCACGTTTTTGTTTCTCATGCTAGTATGGTTGCTTCTCTTTTCTTCTTTTCATGTTTTCCACTGTTTGTCGTAGCTTCTAGTTCTGTCTTAGATGGAAGAGGTGTCTCTCAACAGAGAGCCAATTTTTGGGGAGGATGAAGATTTTGAAGATGGAGATTGTGATCCGCTGGGGTATGATAACCAACTTGACAAAACACAGTTAAAGAAAGAACCTTTGCCTCCCACAGTCGGTTTGGAATTCGAGTCTTTTGAGGAAGCTTATAACTTCTATAATGTATATGCCAAGGATCAAGGATTTGGCATCAGAGTGAGCAACTCATGGTTCCGATCAAAAAGAAGGGAGAGGTATAGAGCAAAACTCAGCTGTAGTAGTGCAGGTTTCAAGAAGAAAAGCGAAGCAAACAATCCGAGACCAGAAACAAGGACAGGGTGTCCTGCAATGACAATCATTAAACTTGTCGACGCTAAAAGGTGGAGAATAGTAGACGTTGAGCTTGAGCACAATCATCAAGTGAACCCTGAGATCAAACGTTTCTATAAGTCTCATAAAAAGATGTTTCTTGCTGCCAAGCAAGCAGTGCGGTCGGATCCAGTCAAAGAAATACATACAATTAAGTTATACCAGACAGCTGCTGTTGCCTCATCTGATGGACACGTCAAGGCTTTTGATCAGATAGATGGGAGAACACCTGTTGATCACTCTAAGCATCTCAATCTCAAGGAGGGGGATGCACAAGCAGTCTATAACTACTTTTGTCGTATGAAGCTGACAAATCCTAACTTCTTTTATTTAATGGATCTTGATGATGAAGGGCGCTTGAGAAATGTGTTCTGGGCTGATGCTAGGTCAAGGACTGCATATAGTTACTTCTCCGACACAGTTGCAATTGACACTTCAAGTGTGACAAACAAGTACGAAGTGCCTCTACTCTCATTTGTGGGTATAAACCAGCACGGACAATCTGTTTTGTTAGGTTGTGGCTTCCTTGGACAGGATTCAGAAGAGTATTTTGTTTGGATGCTTAAGGCGTGGCTTACATGTATGTTGGGACAACATCCACAGGTTATTGTTACTGAGCCATCGAAACCCTTACGTGTAGCAATATCCGAAGTTTTTCCTCGGGCTCGTCATTGTTATAATTCCTCTTATATCATGCATCGTGTTCCCGAGAAGTTGGGTGGACTGAAAGGATATGAAATAATCAAAAGGCAACTGAATAGAGCAGTTTATGCGTCCCTGAAAATAACTGAGTTCGAAACTTACTGGGGGCAGATGATTAGTCAACATGACCTTGCAGATAATAAATGGCTTCAATCACTATATGAAGATCGAGAAAGGTGGGTGCCAGTTTATCTCAAAGACACTTCTTTTGTTGGAATGCTTCCAATGAACAACCGTGAGGGCATGAGTGCATTTTTTGATGGTTATGTACATAAGCACACATCTTTTAAGGAGTTTCTTGACAAGTATGATCTAGGTCTTCAAAGAAAGCACTTGAAAGAAGCAATGGAAGATTTTGAGTCCAGAAATACATCTTTCAGTTAAAAACAAAAAGCCATTTTGAATCACAGCTTTCCAAGATTTATACAAAGGAAATATTTTGTAAATTTCAAGCTGAAGTTGAGGGAATATATTCTTGCTTTAACACAAGGCAAGTAAATGCTAATGGACCAATATTGACGTTTGTCGTCAAAGAAAGAATCGAGTTTGAGGGAAATGAAAAGGAGGTTAGGCACTATGAGGTTTTGTATGAGAGAACTCAAACAGAAATACGTTGTGTTTGTGGTTTATTCAATTTGAAAGGTTACTTATGTCGCCATGCATTGAATGTCTTGAATTACAATGGGATAGAGGAAGTCCCATCACAGTACATTCTGCCACGGTGGAGTAAAGACCATAGGCGTAGTTTCCTTGGTGACATTGGACTCGTTGATTCTGATGTGGATAATCCTGTCCAATGGTATAACTACTTGTTTAGACATGGCATTCAGGTTGTTGAAGAAGGGGCAAAATCTCAACAACATTATCAGGCTGTAATGCAAGATCTTGAATGAGTTATTGACTAAATTTACTGTTGTAGATGAAAACTCTTGTGATCCTACTGTAAGATGGTGAAAGTACTCATGTGACAGATGAACTTGTGTATCCATGAAATTTGCATCTTCTTTGCTGAATCATTTATACATGCACACAAATTGGCTTGTAGAGCACTGGTTTTAGATTCCATAACGTGAAGCATTATTCTTGATTCAGGCAATCCTATCTTCTTTGTGTAAGGCTGAAGGCCCCCAAAATAGGGTTTTCCTTAAATGGCTATTGAAAGATTTGATTACTATTTCTATCTCGGTGGTTGTTACTTTTGGTAATCTTTCTTTTTGGCTGACTCCCCTTCTTGTTCTATTGATCAGAAGGAAAGCATCCAGCACCCGTATCTTTACCCTTCTTGTTTTAACAGTTCGTCAGCAGCCCAGCAGAGCCTGTTGTAGCCTGAGAAGGCTACCATTTTGAGCAATGGGTTCTTACTCATTTGTTGTGAATTTCATCAAGACTAGACGTCTAATGGCATTATGTCTGGGTGGTCATATTATATCTGGTGTTTGAAACTTAATTGTTGTGTATTCATAAGAAAATTGGCATTTTTCATGAAAGGTCTCCCCCCCCCCCTCATCTTGGGTGGGTGTGTTGGAGGGGGGGTGCCCCCCCTTTTTTTGGTTGGGGGGGTCGGGGTGGGGGTTTGGGGGTGTAATTAAGGGGAACGTTAAAAGAGAGAGTAATGTTAAAAGAGAGAGTATTTGGATTAAACCGAAGGTTATATACAGATATTTGCCTGCCTCTCTTTTGAATAAATAATCGTTAATTATTTGAATAAATACATACTTGGCCGTTTATTTTGATTGTTATTGTGGTAGGATTGGTGAGTGGAAGTTCTTCTATAAAAATAGATTGGGCGTTGACTTTAGAGTCTGATATGTTTTTATAGAAAATTCAAGATGAGTGATGGGAACTTGTAATTTCATTCATAAGTCATGACATATAAAACAAGGTGTGCAATGCGTCCATGAGCACATTTGACATCAACACGTAAGAATCAATGACTTCCTTAGTATCATTTATTTGGTCCATTATTTTTCCTTTTAAGTTGTCCAATTTATTTAGTCTATTATTATGTTCATTTTTCCAATTATATAGAAATAAAAGCTGATACTTTGAAATATAGAAGTTTTAATCAATCAATTAATCAAACCTCTATGTCTATTTGTCAATTTCACATTAGGTTGAACTTTGAAGTACCGAGGTTGGCACAACTAAAAATCCTTGCAGTCCAAAAAAGAAGGGGGCATTTGAGTACTCTATATGCAGGAGCTCTAATTTATTGTATAATTTAAAGGGTTAACTTCACAAATCGTCCATAACCTTTTAGTTTAGTCTCGATTTCATCCCCGGCTTTTGTTTTGTCACCCCACAGCTCCCAACCTTTGATAAATATGTACAAATCGTCTTTTTTTACACTATTCTACCAAAATTTTAACAAAAAGACGATAATACTCCCTTAAACTTTTTAATTTTTTTTCTAAAAAATGATTGAAAATAATAAAAAACTTAAAAACCACCCACCCCACCTTACGCCACCCCACGTCCCCCTTCCCCCTTCGCCGAAACTCTGGCTGCCAAAATGGGAGGATTCTTCCCCCCCCATTCCCCCCAAATGCTATCGGAAATGGCAGCAATTTCGGCAGCATTTGTGCTGGCCGAGCAGTACAAATAGTGGGAGAATCCCCTCATTTTGGCGGCAAATGCTGCCAGAGCAGCACAAATGGAGGGAGAATCCCCCTCTATTTTGCTGCTGGAAATGGCAGTAAAATGGGGGAATCTCCCCCTTTGTGACTGCCAGAGTTCCGGCTTCGGCGGCAAGTCGCTGGACTTCCGGCGAAGGGGGGAGGGGGAAGTGGGTTGGGGTGTGTGGCGGTGGAGATGGGGTGAGTTGATTTTTATGTTTTTTATTATTTTCAATCATTTTTTAAAAAAATTTAAAAAGTTTAAGGTGGTATAATCATCTTTTTGTTAAAATTTTGGTAGAATAGTGTAACAATAAACGATTTGTGCATATTTATCAAAGGTTGGGGGCGAAATCGAGATTGGGGCTACAAAACAAAGGTTAGGGACGAAATTCAGACTAAACTAAAAGGTTGGGGATGATTTGTGAAATTAACCCTAATTTAAATTCAAAATCTATATGTGAGTTTTTAATTGGCCAAAAGTATTGATTCAATCCAGACTTCTATAGATTTTTAAGAACTTTTTTTAATGCGTGACCTTTGTGGACTTTTTGGGATTTCTTAAAGTTTTATGGATTTGATGGGATTTAAGTAAGAGACTTATCTGGATTTTTGTTTACTTTTGTTTAAACATTTTTCAAGACTTTTTTAGACTTTAAATATTCATTTTTATTTTTCAAAATTATTATAATATATAATATTATGTGGAGAAGCTTTTTTAAATGAGCAATTACATATCAATAAAATTATTTTCAAAAAATGAAAAATCGAGTTGATAGTAAAAAAAATTTATAAAGTTTTATAACATCGTAAAATTCATAACTTTTCCTAAAACCAAAAAAATATAAATTTTAGTATCACTGTATGACAAAAAATAAAATATCACATACTCTCCCAACATAAGAGGGAAAACAAAATTGGGACAAGGAGGTAGCAAAACAAGGCGTAAATGAAAATATCTTATCACATGTCGTCCTGATCATTTTGAACCTAACTGCACAATAATTAAATTAATAACACATAAAATTAAAAAAATAATAATCAGTCTATGAAAATAAGTAACGAAAAAAATGTTTGAGGTAAACAAACAATTATTAATCTAATCGATAAAAAAAATAAAATAAACGAGCACTTGCAATATATAAATTTAACAGAAAAGAAAAAGAAACTGTCACAGACCTAGTAGAATCCCGCCTGATTGGTACAAAAAAATATGTATTGTGGAGTGTCAGAATGATGCAGGAGTGACTCGTTCTCCGTTCCCATTTAATAAAAGTTTAAATAATATATAAGAAATAAATAAGAATAAAAAGTAAACTAGTTAAAAAAAAGAGAGAGACAAGAATCCACGTGTCCTATCTTGAGATATAGTGGGGAATGGGATGGGGTATGTCATAGAAAAAAATTCGTAGGTAGAGATGGTGAGATATCGATAAAAAAAAAATAGAAGAGAGATTATTAAAAAAAAAAGCTCAAACAGTCTTCAGAAATCTCATGGGTGTAGTTGAGACTTTTGAACACATTTTTCTCTTTATATTTTATATATAAAGTCTCCAAAAGTCCTGAAATTTAAGAAATCTCACAAAATTCTAGTCATTTTGAATACCTCAAGAATTATCGAGACTCTTAAAAAGTCTCCATTGAATACCTTGTGACTTTTAAAGACTTTTTAAAAGTTTTAAAAAGTCTTAATTAAATACATCAAGATTTTTAAAGAGTCCTGAAAAATTTAAATTGAATACCTCATAATTTTATGAATCCTCAAAAGTCTTTAAATATCCCAAATGACTACACTCTCCTTAGAGTACTGAAATTCTTTATGCAATGGTGCTGGGTTTTAGTTCAATAGAAGCTTGAATGAATAATTGGTACTCAAACATGGTCCCCGCCCCCCGCCGGGGGGGGGGGGGTGGTGTCAAGTAAAACTCATTTTATATGGTAAAATAATGTCTTTTGGCTGTCTTGCCTCTTTGTCCTCACGTTGAGTGTCTTCTACCAATTCCAAGTGGCTAAGGAATAAAATTGTTTCCTTCCTTTTGGAATTTGGACCCGATAATAGATTTGACTATTTGTTAATATTTACTTCTTTCTATGTTCGAAGCAAAGTATTGATGAATAAGTTATTAAAAAATTTCTATTATTAGTTAAAAGAAAAAGAGCCTTTTTGTAAGCAGAAGAAATTGATGAATAAGTTATTAAAAAATTTCTATTATTAGTTAAAAGAAAAAAAAGCCTTTTTGTAAGCAGAAGAATTGCACCAAAACTCATGTGTTTTAATGACATTCTAGTTAGCTCTTATACTTCTAATCAAGGATTCGATTTTCTTTCCTTACAATGCATTGTAATATCAAAAAAAAAAAACAAGTAAAACAATTGTGTAAAAAATAAAAAATTCTTAAAATTTTTAAATAGTTGGTTCTTAGGATAGTTAGTTATATATAATAATAAAAAAGATTAGTTTTTACTAAGAAAAAATTCCTAGAACCAAACAATCTTGTCACTTAATTGTATTTTCTAACATTATATTTATTTCTAAAATAGTATATGGTACTGAAAAGGGTATTAAAAATAATACACTTCAATCATACCTGCTGTATAATAACAATTGTAAACAAATATATAAATAATTATTTAGTCGAATCGTGATGTTACAAAAGAACCATACACAAAAGTATGTTCCTCTGTCAAAATTTTTCAATGGGTTGTCTACAAACAATGACTTGTTTACATGGACAAAAGTACAGAAAAGAGCATCTAAAAATCCCAAAAACTCCGTATTCATGACCACTTAAGAAAAGGTTTGAATCGCCCTCGGGTATAACTCAATCGGTTGAACAATCAGCGTAAAGGCTTGCTTCCAATGGCAGGGTGGAGAGTTCGAAACCCATTGAAGGCATTTGGAGGGATTATTTGCACATATTGCCAAGTGTTGGAGGTGTGGCGGTAGGCTTCCTTGTGCGCAGAAGTATAGAGCCTTGCGAGGGGAACTAGGGACCAGTTAAGGCACATTCCACGATTCACCTCCTCCAGGGTTCTAGGGGCAAGGTTCTTAGAGGCCCAGGATTAGTCCAGCGTAAGTTGGGACACCTGTCGCTAATCAAAAAAAAAAAAAAAAAGAAGAAGAAAAGATTTGAACTCCATACCCAAGGACCCTTCTCTAGAGCTTTGCTAGATGATGTAAATCGCGAGATATGCCTCAGTAGAGCAGATAACGGGTATTGCTTGTACACAGTACACTGGTGCCCATAAGAAATTCTCCTTTATGCTTTTGGCAGAATTCAAACCCCCACACTGTGGCTACCAACAAAGTAGAGAACAACTTCACGCCCGTCCTTTCCACTAATTGAGCTCTTCCCTGGGCCTTCATGACCACTTAAGAGTTCACACATCACATGTGGGTTTTGCAATCCAATCTACATGTAGAATATCAAGTTGGGCATTCCTGAAGTACTAAAAATTTTTCCACAAAAGTACCGATATTTGAAGGTTTAGGGTTTCTTTAACAACTAGTTATAAGTGATCAATTGAACATACAAATTGTTGAAGTTGGACTTTTTAAACTCTAAATCAGTAATCAAAATGATGTGAATGTCAGTAATGTAGCTTAAAGGATGTCTTATATAAATTAAATCTCCGTCCTGCTTGACTAAAAGGGCAAGTAGGATTTGTTTATATATTTCTAACAGTTGCTTAAATTGCCAAAAATTGAATTTGCTGAATGAACATCTAATCTTCCTTATAGGCAACGTTAGAAAACTAGACTTAACTGAGTAGTTGGATCAGAAAATCTGGGAACTTATAGGAAACTATAACTCACCCGAAATATTGTGCATCTAAAGCGAGACTCAAAAAAATATCTGAGCAACTCAGTACAAGTGGTAAAACCAGTTAAAAGTTTATTAAAAGCACACAACTTATTTGAAAAAACATATATTTCTAATGATATTATTATTTTTATACAATTGGGGAAATTTTTGGGGAGGTATTATTAATATAGGCTCGAAGCCTCGAACTAGGACGTTGTTGAAAAACATTTTTCAACAACTTCAAATTTAGAAAATGGAGAATAATTTACTCAAGTGTCGGAACATCTCCTTGTTTTATTATTAATTTTTTTTTTTGGAATAAAATTATTTAACTAAACCTAGTTCGATTTTTGACACTTCACTGTTAGCTTTTCTGATTTGACGAGCAATACGTTTCTTTTCTCCCGTTGGATAGGCAATTGGTTTTCTAAACATTACTCATAGACAAAAGAAGATGTGAGCTGGCTTCTAATAATTACACTAATGCTAAGGAAAAAACCAAATTTACAAAATCAATATTGAACTCTTAGATTATTATTATTATTTATTGTTGTTGACAGGTTAGAAAGTTTTCATTGTTGTTTTTATTGAACTCTTAGATTATTATTAGTTATTGTTGTTGACAGGTTAGAAAGTTTTCTTAACATATATAAGTAGTTAAGTTAACTTGTAACTACTAATAACTAGTTAAACTGTGGTTCGAATTGTGTTGTATTAATTGAATGCTCAAGTTTTTTAGTAAGAGGCCCGCGTTTGAACCACTGTCCCCTCACCTATCCAGCTATCACCCCTCTGTATCAAAAAGAAAAAAAGGAAAAAGAAAAAAAAAAGAAAAAAAAAGAAAGAAAGAAAAATAATAATCACAACAACTGCTGCTAATTTTATGTCATTTTTAGCTAGTTTATATGATTCTGGCCTGATAATAATGTGTAAAACTTGGTTAGGTACCCATGTCATGTAGACAAGGTCAACATGAAGAAGTCATCTTCCCTGACTTGCCGGTCACGGAAGATTTGTGTTTTGGGGTGACCTAACTTCCAGTAAGTTGAGAGTTAGGTAGACGTAACATCACGGTGTAGAACATGGATAAAACATGTGCTAAATAGTTGAAAGTCAAAACTAGGAATGTGGTTAGAAGGAAAAGGGCAAGCACATGAACAAGAATTGCCAACATTAAATATGATGTTGATATTTAAAAGCGAAATATAGTTTCTTTGAAACTAGGGCTAAGGCTCTCTCATTTGAAGCTGACCTTTGGAGATCGGAAGAGCGTCGTGATTGAATCTCTTCCTTTTAGATAGGCCATACATAAGGGCATTTCCGATGTTGAGGAGGATCGAGCACTAGAGATTTTGTACCCACAATAGTACCGGACAATGATTTGATATCAATCGCTAACGTGAGCACATCACTACTCTCATAAATCACATCAACTGCTGGTATTACGTCATACAATATGCCTTTTACCGTAATAGCACCATTCGTCTAGTGCTTTATCAAAATCAGGATTTTCGTTGAAAATGTTATGTCACCAAATGTCTGTCAGACGCTTATATAGCATGTTAGATTCTGGTCTGGCAATATATCAGTACACCGTGTTTTACTCCAACACTATTTTTGTCCCGCATTTGCACTATAGAAGCTACAATTAACTACGAGACTTTGCAATATATATGTGTGTGTGGCTATTAAGTTTAGTTCAACTAACACAGAAAAATTTTGAACTGATCAGCTTTAAAATTGATTAATCGAATTGAGACGTCAAACTCAAAGGTAATTACAATTTAAAATATGTGTAACTTTTATAACCTAGTATCCACCTTTCAAAATTGAAATGAAAAGAAGTCTTCTACTAAAAGAACGAAAAAGTAGAAACGCAAGAAAGTATCTGTTAATTTTAAAATCGATCAACCTTATTGGTAAACAAGAAACCAAAATCAATTTCACAACATCAATCTAGTAAAAAATAAATCCCCTCCAGAAAAAAATTCCAATACTTTAGGAATATTATTAATGGAGAACTCACATGCAAATTTAAAGGTCACAATTTTATAATTGATACTGGAATAGCTAAATTGGGTAGATTATACAAGTGGTATGTTAATTGACATAATAAAGTACAAGCACTATTAACAAACACACTATGACATAAACTCGTCCTATGTAATTGACATTCCGTGTTACTAAAATCTAACGAACTAAACTAAATATATAAATAAATGACCCAGAATACAAACAATAAAGTTATAAAATACAATGACCGCACACAATAAAAAGAAAAGAGTTTCTCTCTCTTCCTCTCTTCCACTATTGTCTCTCTCACTAGCTTCATTCCCTTTCAATCAGACACAGCTCGATCAATTCGACCTCTCAATTCCAGAAGTAATCACTTTCTTCTGTGAATCACCCACATTGTGATCCACCATCAATAATAAATTATTAGTCCGCTTAAATTTACGTGTTGGTTCTTACGACATAGAAAGAAGTATGTATAAAGTATTCCTAGCACACAAGAAATTTGCTCATTTCCCCATCTTCTTTTGGGAATCGTAAATCTTATAGAAGAACGAAATTATACCCTTGACAAAAAGGTGCGGAAAACTCAGAATTTTGTGAAATGGATTTTTGTGGAAAACATATCTATTTCGATAGAAGCAACGGGTACAGCCATACAACGACGAAACTCACATGCGAATAAAATTATTCCATTCGGGATTGAATTACAAAATCCGGAGAAAGATCGTTTCTGTTGTCTGCATGTCACTCCGATGGGGGGCCATTTTTAGGGGATGTTTGATTCAATTTATGGTAGTTGATTTATAAAGAGAAATTATAAAGAGGTGAAATGAGTGATGTAGATTTAATAGAAGTTTGAAATTTGTGGTTATAAATGAGTAGTTGTCAAATCAATAGTCAAATCAGTGGTAAAAGAGATTATAATGTGTTTTGTTAAAGAG
>CAVNYN010203132.1:0-21092 GCA_963692815.1 Nyctanthes arbor-tristis | reverse complement strand
AAACAAGAATATATTCGCAGCCCCTTTTGGCTCGATTGTAAATTTGCGCATAACCTGCCATATATTGTGGAGTACATGCTCAAGTGGTCTTTGTTTGCAGGTTTCATGCCAATGGTTTTCCCAATCACCATGAGTTTCATGGATACCAAACCCTCGTTGTACGCCCCATGCGAGATTTTTAGCACTCCCTCATCGACTCTTAATTGCTCACAAAGGCATTGAATCTTCTCAGGCTCCATCATTAAAGAGAAACAAGTTGACTAATCGGAAATAAAGAAATGAATATCTGGTCGAAAATCAAAAGAAAAGCACTCAGGCCACACGTAGGTAGGACAGAACCCTAATTCACCTCTCACGAGTGAATAGGGCAGATCGGAAGAGCACACGACATAATCTATGATTCAAGGTGTGAGCCAAAAACTATAGTTAAATAGTTATAACCACAAAAAACATTTTCCTGGTCTGATCTGTTATTAAATTTTATAATGGTTTGAAAATAGGGTTTCATATATATATATATATATATATATATCTAATTATTTGTTTGAACTCATGAGTTAATCTTAAATATGCAGGTCTTTTACAAATTGTGAACTGATATTTCTGGACGAAAACTTCATTTTTTTGGAGCTTGTTCGACAGAAAAGAAAAGGAATTGGAACAAACAGAAGGTTTTGGAATTTGACTAAAGGCTTTATATTGTCATCGATTCAACGTTGCTTATATAATAATACAATGGTGAATAACAATAGGAAATAATACAATGTCATTCACATTGATTTATTCTCTCAATATCCCCCCTCAAATGAAACGGAGACTCCTTCACGTGAAGTTTGGTCTTTAATTTGATGAACCGTACGTGGTACACCAAGAGATTAAGTGAAGATATCTGCATTTTGTTCTATTGAAGGAATGAATCGAATAAGTAAATCTTTTTGCAATACTTTGTCTCAAACGAAGTGAGCATCAAACTCAATGTGTTTGGTTCGAGCATTGAAATCTGGATTTGTAGCCAAGGCAGCAGCACTTTGATTATTACATCAAATGATAGAAGTAGATGAAGCAAAACCAAGATCACGAAGTAATGATTTAATCCAAACAATTTCAACAGTGGCATTATTCGTGATATATTACCATGTAAATACGAATATCACATCTTCCTCATGTTATTCGACCCCAATTTGCAAGGTGTTCGGTTCTCATGATAATAGTTTTAAGAAAGAATAATGATACCTGGTATCAATGGTGCTATATATTAGTTTTTGTGACATTATACTTGATATATTACCATGTAAATTGGTACTTCACTAATAGTGTTATATGGCATTAAAATCTTTAGGAAATTATGACAAAGTAAAATAAATTGTGAAAAGTCTAATATCGCTCTATATCCACCAAAATATTCTATGGGAATCGAGCGTAAACTATAAAATTTTATGCTCGAAGGCTGTGATATAGAAGCAGAGACCATTGGTTTTATAGGGAACTAACTAGAACATGATATGAAGAACTTGAATATTGACATGTGGTAGCATACGACATTCCTTTTTTTCCCCCTTTTTAGTTTGATTGGGCTACATTATGATGTTGGTTGATCTTTATGGAATTAGTCGTTAGGCTGGCTCAATCATTTTCATCTGACTTGAATATAGAAAAATATTTTTTCGTAAACATGTTGTGTATGCGCAAGTATCATGAGATGTATTAGTAAAGCTAGTGGTGGTTATATATTCTTTTTTTTTTAAATATAATTTAGATTTGTGACTTATGATAAACTAGGATCAGTCTGTAAAAGTGTGAGTTGTTTTCGCTCGTAATCTTTTTAGCAGAAAAATGTAACCATGATTGGGATATTTTTAAAATAAATAAAAATTTATATCTAGCATTGAATTTTCCTCTGTAATCGATTTCAATTTTGTATTTCTTTTTTGCTTTTCAGATTTGAATTTTTCTTGTCCGGGTTTAGAATATTATTCTGGGTAGGGTCCCCTGTCTTCTTCTTACCTTATACATATTTAACTCCGAATTCCGTGATGGAATTAAGCCCTAAATTTTCCCCTTATATATATATATATATTATATATATATATATATAATCTTATATATATATAGACACACACAACCTCAAAGTTAAGTTTTATTTTATACTGCTTACTAGAGTCTTCCTTCGATATAGGAAAAATCGTGTCACATGTACACTACGGAATGACTATTCAGATGGGATAAAAAAGTACATGGAAAGTCCTTGTGCGAAACCTATTATTATGATTCTTCAGCTGTGTAGGAGTAAAATTATGCGGGGTATTTTTTATATGAGTGATAAGTACATGCATTGCACGTGTTATGTAAACGGTAAATCATATGGGCATGTGTTTGAAGTAATTAGTAAGAATATTGTTAATGAATTTGGTGAGATAAATAATATAAATATAAAGAAAAGAATGATACTTAGTCAACAGAGAACGACTTCTATTGTAGGAAAAAAACTGATGAATATGAGTAAGGATGCATCAAGTATACCACGAAGAAAGTTTATTTGCGTCACAATCCATTATTTCCTCTTTTTTATTCTACGCTTTAGTGAGTGACCAATGGAATATGTACATATATGTTTGAGCATTAGTTTGAATTGTAGATTATTCAATATACATAAAATAAATATGCAAAATATTGTAACTTTTAAAGGTACTAGTTACTGAATGTGCGTCGCATGTTATATGTAATTACAGTGAATATATTTGAGATATGTAATTTTCATTAGAATATTTTATTATGAAAGCACTTCTCTATATATAATATTTTTTGTCAACATTACACCTTTTTTGGCTTTTGTCATCTTATTTGATCAACACTCTTGGTTGCATTGAAATTCCGCGTGAAAGTGCAACATATAGTTGTCCATGTGAGAAAACATGCTTTAAAAGATATATTTCAACATGAGGTATAGTTTGTCTTTGTGCCTCGTTGGCAACTCTTAGCAGTAAATATGGATTGTAGGGAACCACCGATTGATTATCAAAATTGAAATTTCTTACATATACGTGTAAATTTGAATTTGGACATCAAAAAGATATTATCATAACAATAATTTCTCAAACAGATGAAACTTATAAATTTAAGAAATATTGTATTGATTTTACCTTATTGCCACCACTGCTTCGCTTATATACGGGATAAACATCTTTTCTTTGAACATTTTTTGAGCTATAGATTCGTTTGTCTAATATGTTCATTTTGATTTTTGTAGGTATTTCATTTTCGAATTGCATTGCATCATGAAACATTTGGATTGTGTCACCAAATAATATGGTTTGGATTTTGTTAGCCTCTAGTGGCATAAAAAGAAATGAGTTAGTATGAAAAAGAATTGCTAAGATAATAATATAGTGATTCAAAGCTAAGATAATAATATAGTGATTCAAAATATATTAGCATTGAGGTTTTCTAAAGAACCAGATCTAGCTCCGTGCTAATAAAAATCAGTCAGTCACACATAGCCAATGAAAAGCAGCCTAGTGACACAGCCAATAAAAAGCAACCTAGTGACATAGCCAATAAAAATCTGCCTAGTCACACATTTGTGACTAGGCTTGTTTTTATTGGCTACCTAAGATCTGGTTCTTTAGAATTTCATATATTAGTATTACATCTTCATCCATTAAAATCAATTTTTGAACTTGAATGGTACATTTTGCATTCGTGTAGTTTTCAATGGAACTTTTATGAAAGATGGAAAGTTAATTTGATGCTCCATTCTTGATCAAATGCACTTAATTCTGATGCTCCGTTCTTGGTCAAATGCACTCAATTCCTTTATTAGCACTCAATCTTTTTTATTATTGATCTCAAGTCGAAAAGGCATACTCACATAATGTAGTTGCAGTATGAAATTACAGAAGAAAAATAGACACAATATGCATTAACTAAAAAAGTTACAATATCATTAATCTCGAGGTCATATTTAATTTTCATGTAAGTATTAATGTCAAGGTCTTATTTTGCACGTTTTGGATAGGTCGAGACAAAAGTTAAATATAATCGTCGCTAAATAAAGCAAATCTCATGCCCAAGAATTTTGTGCATGGGTATTGAAACACATTCGTTATGTTACTCTTAACGTCGAAATCTTATTCTACACATTTTTACTGGTCGATGCAAAAGTTAACATAGTGTCTCTAAATAAAGCAAATCACATGCTCAAGAATTTTGTACACATGGATTGTTGCACATTCGTTATTCGCTAAAAAAAATTATCATTTGCAGGAAGGAAGGATCGTCATTGAACTTCTTTTTTCCTACTTGGAATTTTGAAATGAGGTGCTAGATGAAACTCTGTAGTTCAATTCTCTCAGCATCTGAGTGGTTTCCATTGTTGCTATACAAGCATGCTGATAAATCAGCATCACGGGTATCAAGTAGAACAATTCTGGAAACTATAGGCAATCCTTTTCTTCGATGAAGAGTGAGAGCAATTCTAACAGCGCCAAAATTGATATATCTGACTGAAAGCCATTCTCTAGGAAGGTGAGATGGGATCTCTAATTAGTTTACCATCTAGTTAAACCCATTCATTCATTAATATTAATTAGTCGATTGATTAAAATTATTATTATTAATAAAATTAAATTATTTAAATACTAATCATTCACCCGTGCTTTGCACGGAAAGAATAATTCCAAAAATACAAATGCTAATCTATAAAAGTTGAATATTTACTTGCCATCAAATTTATGTTAACACATCTGATAATAAAAGCCGTTAAAAATTCACAATTACATATTAATAATACAAATAAATGAACTTTAGGCACACCTCCATTTTATCTTGATATAAACCCCACTTTAGAATCTTATTAAGATGATTTATAGAGGATTCCACCAACCCCGCATAATGCATTTGTACGTCTGTTGTAGAAAATAACCTCCCCAAGTCTTTATTTGAACTCCATGTTTACCTCCATTGTATTTTGAGATAAACCTAATTAGAATAATTACTGATTAACGATTGATAATTTAGTCAGGCAAGACATTTTTACCAATCATCTTTGTGTACAGTTGGTTAACCACGTCTTACATTCCCCATTTATCAGACTCATCCAACAAATAATATGATTGTGATTTCATTGAGAATTAGTAAAACTGTAAAATATTTATCAAAACATAAAACAAAAATTTTTTTTATTAAAATCCTTATTAAAGTTTTTTTTATTATTATATCTCATATTAATTAATTGAGTCGAATGAAAGTTTTTGTACATGTTTAGCCTGATTTTAATATTAAAAACCTTAAAATCGTTAAAATTTTTAATTTCTAGACCCAACCCAAAATGTGATTATAACTTTTTAGTAATCGCTTTACTCATGATTCATATACATGTAGACATAGTAGTTGTCAAGAAAAAGAAAATTTCTTGGTCCATCATGTAACTGAGAAATTTCTTGTACAAATCACTTCTATGTATCACATTCACTATAGGTTCACTCCACTTTCACGTACATAGTATTTTCCGTTACAAAAAAATATGATTGATTTTTTGAGTTACTACAATATATTAAAAGATTTAGATTTTTGCATTATAACGGAGAGGTACAATTAACCAACACGTGTGGCACAAATCAAAAGGGAAGGGTGAGAGAAATACATAGCACCCATAAAATGTGGAGTATGCTAGCTAGCATAATAATAAATCGTAAATGGGGTGCACCCAATTGGTAGATCCAAAATCAAGACAGGAGCCCCTTCGATTAGTGGGATTGTGCCATTGGCATGACTACTACATTCGATATGAAGAGCAACTGTTGTGGCTGTTATTATCAGTTCCATTCTGGGGCTATACATATGGCATCGGGATCATATATATGACGCTAGATTAATTTTGCTGCTTCTCAAAGCGAAATGTAATATTCATTCAACACTGTATCTAATGTAATATGATATTTCACACATGCTCTCAAAGAATTCATGTACATTTTCTAGGAAATAGATTTTCAAACTTCAGAATTGAACTCTTCAATTAAATTACTAGACACTAAAATAATAGAATAATAGAAGAATTAAACTCGAGAAATTCTAATACTGTCTTTATAACAAATATAACAAATATAATCCTCCTAATCATGCACTATTCGTGTAACAACTATTTTTTTTTTAAATAAAAGAGAATTTTTTATTTCAATGCCAAAGCATGCACAGGGAGTCTGCGGAACACAACAGCCAAGCATCAGAGAAGGACCAAACCAGCAAACATAAAGGAGCAACCCACCGTGATCACATACCAACTTCACCAAGGATAGAACTTTCCAAAGAGCATTACATCCATAAAATAGTTTTCTCCGGCCAAGCATAATGGTAGAAGATATATCTTGATGATTTTTGATTCTCTTAATAACACTACTAAAAACTACCCCCTTCAGCGACGGACTTTTTACGACGGAAGCACATATGTCACAAACCGTCGGAATTTTGAGACAGGCAGAAAATCGTCAAAAATTTCCGACGGATATGGAATTCCGTCGGAAATTTCTGACGGCATCAAGTGAAACTTTTCGACTAGAATATCTGTCGGAAATTTCCGACCATGAAAAAAGCCGTCGAAAATTTCCAACGGACCCTTTCTTCCGTTGGAAATTTCCGACGGCTTCTCCAGGCCATCGGAAAATTTCCGACGGCTCGTTCTAGACAGCTTATTCTTATAGTTGAAAAATTTCCGACAGCCCTGAACGTTCCGTCACTAATATCCGACGGCTACTTTCGTCTGTTGGAAATTTCCGACGGTTGGAATTTTGTGACCTAATTTTCACTTTTAATTCTCCTTTATAATTCTTGAAATCTTTCATTCTTTATAAATATTGTTAATTAAATTTCTTTTTTCAAAAAAATTGGAGATATTTCTTTAATTATCCCTCCCCTCCCCCATCAAATAAATTTTTCAATATGCATAATGTTAGTGTCAAAAATATATTAGATATGTTAACCGATATAATAAAAAATAAAATTTATTCTAAATTTAAAAATGTTACGAATAATTAAAAGTGTTATTAACCGTCAATAACTTTTAGATATGAAATAAAAAATGATTTATATTTTGACTCCGTACTTAAAAGTGCAACCAAAGTTAAGGAAAAAATATACAAGCACGAAAAGTTAAAAAAAAGAAAACCACCAACAGACACTAACAATCTCACAAAGGACATCAAACATTAAATATGAACAAGTAATATTCGACAATTCATTTATAAAAATATAATATGAAATAAAGTTTTTAATGGTTATATGGGTATATCCAAGGAAAAAAATATAAAACAAAAACTTTAATAATCGATGAATATTTTTTTCAATTAACAATGGTTGTAAATAAATTTTATTAATTATTGCTTTTCTAAAAAAATAATTAAAAAATAATTTTTAGACATGAAATAGAAAATGATTTATATTTTGACTCCGTAATTAAAAGTACAACTAAAGTTAAGGAAAAATTTGCAAGTACGAAAAGTTTAAAAAAAAAATGAAAACCATAGATAAGAAATAGAAAATTATTTATATTTTGACTCCGTAATTAAAAATGTAACTAAAGTTAAGGAAAAAAATATACAAGTACAAAAAGTTAAAAAAAAAAAAAAAAAGAAAGCCACCAACAGACACGAACAATCTCATAAAGGATACCATTGACATGAAACATAGACATAAACATGAAATATGGACAAGTAATATTCAACAATTCATTTATAAAAAATATAATATGAAATAAATTTTTTAATGGTTATATGGGTTTATCCAAGGAAAAAAATATAAAACAAAAACTTTAATGATCGATGAATAGTTTTTTCAGTTAACAATGGCTGTAAATAAATTTTATTAATTATTAGTTTTTTAAAACAAAAAAAAATCACATTTTTATTAATAGAATAAAAAATTTTAGTAGAGAATGAAATATTATAATATACAAAATTAGTGTAAAAAAACATTGCATATTTTGACACAGACAAATAAAATTTAGAGTATAACATATATTTAAATATATAATAAAAAGTTAAATTAAATAGTTAAATTAAATAAAAGCCTCAATGTTTTAAAAGGAAAATTTATTATTTTTAAAATGTCAAAATTACTCACATATACTTTATATATATTTTGGGGAAAAGAAATATTCGGTGCATGACTTGGCTTGGCGCTTGGGAATTAGCTCTCCAATCTCCAGGTTGTGCGTTCGAGTCCCAGCCTTGGCAATGCATGGAGAATTAATTCACGTGTTTCTCGGGTCGGGCGGGGTACCGGGTTAGGTCAATGCATGGAGAATTAATTCACGGGTTTCTCGGGTCGGGCGGAGTACCGGGTCAGGTCAATTAAAATTTTTTAAAATAATTAATTTATTAATGTCTGTCGGAAGTAGTAATATAAGTGCAATTTTAAACTTCATTCTATCCGCCGGGTCAATATTGCCAAAGATAACATGTTGGGCAAGAATGTTCATGCAACAGCTTTATTAAATTAGATATAATTGTTGGGGAAGGAAAAAAAATCCAAACGGTATAATATAATAGCTTCTGTAAGTGATAATAGTTTTATTTGAGCAACTTGTGCTCTTCCGATCTAAAAGCTTCAACTACTTTTTGCATTTTTGTTTTCCTTTTCTTCATTTTAATTGATGTAGTTACTGCAGATGCCCTTATAATCCAAAGATGTGGCAAATAATATATCCATTTACAAAGTGTTTGGCAAATAGTTGAATTATAATCTGGATTGAGTTCCCCCATCCCCATCCCGTTTTCATTTACCTACCCCGATCCCCTGTTTGAATCGAGGCGAGTCGGTTCAGGGTGGGGACGGCAAAAATCCCCATTCCCCACCGCTTTTTTTTTTAATAAAACAAACCCTATAAAAGACACATTATATTATACCAAAATATCAAAATAGACTGATCATGGTAGCCAACTTCAAACAACTATGTTAATTAGCCACAGAAGCATGCAATTCTATTGAATGCTATGCAGTTCTATTCAGTCCAAATTATGTATTCTGTTATGCTCACTCACTGTGGGAAGGTAAATGAGTAACACTGTTAATAGTGTAAATAAATTAACAAAGTAATACGTTGGCACAGATGGTAAAAGTTTGGGGTTTGGTCCTTGGTAGTAGTTGGGGGACGGGGGTTTGAATCTTCACAAATGCTATATGCTAACCTAATTTTTTTTCTAATTAAATAGCTTAAATATATCGGGTTTCGGGACGGGGCGGCCAAAACCCGTCCCCGCCCCGCTAGCGATTCGGGGCACATCCTTGTGCCCCATACCCGCCCCCGTTTGGCGAGGGTCCCCGTCAAGTTTGGGTTTTCAAGTTAATTCCGTCATCCTTAATCGAGGTCAAAAAGAAAAGAATTAGTCACAAAAAGTAATTTAAGCTACTTAGTCACCTAGACACCTAGTCAAAAAAAGCTAAGTCCATCAATCACCTGATGCAATGGGTGTGTCATGCAATATCAACCCTGAATTTTCACATCATCATAAGTTTCATATAAAACATTTCAATTAATTCTCACATGATGAAGCAACAATATGATAGAAACAAAGCTTACTCCAGAAGTATGCAAAGAAGTTATTGAGTATAATTGATCCCCATAAAATATATGAAAGATTTCAACATCAATCAGAACTGTGCAGAATGGTAGGGAATATTAAAAACTATACTTAATTTAAAACCAACAAGAAAACCAATTAAAATAAGAAAAATATAAAACCTTTTTGAGCATTATTTAAACCCAAAAAATAAGACACACAGCTTTGCGCTCCTAATCATCATCAAAATCAATGAAAACAATTATGATTATACAAAACAAGAAATACAGATAGAGGAAACCATATCATATTTGGTATAAGATTCAAGACCTAATATCACAACTCAAAGCAATAAAATGGACATGAACTTTGAGTCATCGTAATTGAGTTGGTTTAAAGCCACAGAAAACCAAAGAAGTACACCGTACAAAAATAAACCCTTTACCTTGCAAAAACATTGACATTTTTCTACCATTGGCTGGCAACTCAAAAAATTCCCTAAAGAAAGCTGCTTTTTAAAAATTTTAGTGTAACCTAAAATTAGCCTCATAAAACCTAATATTAGTTGAATGCTTGCTGGGAAATAAAACCTTAAACATCATGAAGTACTCAATTTACACGAGAGCTATAAGTACTAAAATAACTAAATAAGATAGAGTAAAAATAAGATTATTAATTTTTTGTGTCTTTCCATCTGTACATGCAGTAGAGAAAATAATTGACAAAAGAACACATATTATTATTATTGTTGTTGTTGTTGTTCATGTCACCTTTATTTGACTACTAAATATCAACCCCGTAAAATTCATATTTTCATGCTACTCATATCAAAGTTTTTATGCTTTTCCTAGGCTTAAACAACTGGTTGAGCGAGATATTCATAGAGATTCTTTGTCACTAAAATTAAAATTTCATATATATGAGACATAACTAAATCTGTGTGACCTTCAATATCCTTCACTCAAAGGCTAGTTTAGTTCTAACCGAAAGTCTTGTTTCAAACAGTAAAAAAAGAGATAAGAAGCCAATGGATTGTGATAGGATCCATAAATATTAGTATTTCGGCAAGTGTCTGTTGGGAAAGAAAATAGTAAAGAATAGTGATACAACTGCTACAAAACTATTACTTTATCGTAAATACTAGTTTCAAATTTTTACTTCAAAAACACTAGAGCTATATCATTAAGAGTAAGAATTTTTCCCATTGAGAGGTATTGTAGTGAGAATGTCATGTACACAGGTATAAAGATATAACACATATTATTACATTACCAAAATTTCGAAAAAAATTATATAATAAGAAGAAAAATTCTTACAGAAATTAAAGCTAAATATAAGCACCCACCAGTGACTAATTCATTATCTCAGTATCATTTTTTGGTGAAGCAATAAGTTGAGGGTGTTCACACTACAACTTTGATAAGTTGATGGAATTGAAGCTTAGCTTTTTCTTGGTTCTTAATTAGCAGAATTAATATGAAATAATGTACAATCAATTAAAAAAAAATAGGGGACGAAAAAGCTCTTTCAAGAGCAAAAAAGCCAATTACCTACTCAAGAAATCGCTTAGACCATGTCCAACCATAAACTCTAAAATACAGTTTTTCAAACTCTATTTCACAACACTTCTCCAACCCATAAACTCTAAAAAGGACCCCACATATTTTCCACATCATATTTTTTATATTTTATAATGTTTGATTACTAATATATATATATATATATTGAAAACTAATCCATTATATTCTTGTTTGTTAATTATTACACGTATAAAATTTTAAACAAATAGTCGAAAATATTACATTTATTATCACATTAAAAAATAAGTATGACATACATGTCTATAATCACTTTAATTGTATATGCAAGACGTCATTGTGTGTTATGCCAAGAGTTTTTTTTTAATTGCAAGATTTAACCAAAAAAATATAAATATTAAATTCATGTAACATGATACAACTAAAATTAAGGGATAAAAAGAAGATTTGACAAGATGTTAGATGACATTAGGTAGAAATAAAATACAAAAAATGTAATAAAATTAGATAACAAAAAGAAAAAGAAGAAAAAAAAATAAAAAAAAAACAAATGCACCAATGGCAATTCCGTAAATAAACGGAATTGTATAAAATGCAGTTTTTGCTTTAATTTGGCGTCCAGAAAATTGGAACTCCATTTTGGAGTTCCAATATAGCGTCCGGTTGGAGCATCAACCGGACGCTATAATGGGCCAACCCACGCTAAAATAGCGTGGGTTGGAGATGCTTTTAAAAAGGCAGTATTCCGGTATAATATATCGGGCACATTATGACACTATATGGGTCATGTGACGTACATTGAAGCATGCCACATGCACATTATATGAGCTATATGGCGTCATAGCGTGCTCAATGTATTGTGTTAGATCAAAATTATAAAAAGGCATATTCATAATACACAATTAGGGAGGTTGTCTAGTGAGGATTTTCAACGCCTGAGTTTATGGATGACTAGATGAGACATTGATAAGGCGTGACAGAGCGGCTGAGGAAATTTTAGGGCAAGATTCGCCATGGGAGGTAGAGCAAAAGTCTTTTTTTTTTAGGGGGGAGGGGGGTGGGGTTTCAAATGAGCTAAAATCTGATTTCCTAGCTATATATGTTAGGAGTACATTGGGGATAAAAGAAATCTAAATGGAAGGATGTCGTTTTGGTTAAATACGCGGCATTTTGGTCGTCCAAAATGCAACACTGAATCGCCATCCGCTCTTTTAGTAGGTTAGGATTACTGGTAGGGGCACATGGGATGCACATGATGTATTTTTAATTAAGTACTTATCAATACAGATGTATTATTATGGAATTCAAAAGGTGTACAAGTAAAACTTGTTACCCTACTTGAGATCATTATGTCATGTTTTACTTTTAATAGATAAGAGTGCCAAAAATATCAGCCATTTCCAGCAACACCAGGGGGGATTCACCCCCATATTGGTGCTGCCATTTCCAACAACTTGCAGCCTCTAAAATTTTGTTGACGGAAGTGGTTTGCTGCCATTTCCGGAAACAAGGGGCGGGGATTAGTCTCCTCCAAATGGGGGGAGCCTCCCCTTCTCCTGTCAACAACTTCAATGCAAACTCTCAAGAGTCAAGATTAGTAGATTGATACAAGGGGAAGGAAAATATAAACGTATCACAAGAAGTTCAACCAATCATATCATTTTCATGTTGTTTGGCTTTATTGGTTTAGAATAAAAAATATTTTTAAAGCACATTACACAGCTCAACAAATAATTATTTCGTACAATATCATTTATCTGACCAGTGTGAAAAATAAAATGATATTTCTTTTTGTTAACGATAACAATCGAGTTAAAATTTACAGATCGGAAGAGCGTCGTGTAAGAACAAATTTACATTATTATTTGGTTAACACAACCTTATAAAATTTCACCATACAAACCAAAGAAATAAAATAATAAAATAAAATAAAAGAAAAACAAACTTACAAACTTTTATGCTATTTATTCTTTTAAATAATTTAATATGTATTCTTCTCGTACAATGTATGTACCTGTGCGAATCGTGTAGTATGTAAATTGTTACTTAACATAATTCCGTAGTGTGATTTGTTAGTTATAGATAAAGGTAATTTGGTCTAAATAAGTATTTTTTCTTTTTAATTTTTCTACCATGAAAGTATTTTATTAATAGCAAATGAAATGTAATATGTGAATAGTAATTTTTTAAAACATGGTATGCAAATTCTAAATACATTATAAACTCAGTATGTATTTCGTTAATTTCCCCTTAAAAAAGAACTTAAAAATTTTCATATTATTTATTTTTTTAAATAATTTGAAAGGTATTCTTCTCGTACAGCGCACGTGTGAGAATCTAGTAATAATAGTATGAAAACAATGTGCAACAAAAGTAATCATTATTAGGACCATCAAAGCATGTATAATGTGCATTTTCGTATCTCATTGCATTATTATTAGGACCATCAAAGCATAAATTCACCTCTTCCGAAGAGAGAATGTCGTACTCCAGAAAAAAGTACTTAAAAAATAATCCAATTGCTCATTTTTAAGTCTCCGTTTTCTGAGATTTTTATAGTGTATGTCTACAAATAAGGATAATCAAATCTCAATACAATATCAAGACTAATATATATATATATATATTGTCTAAAGCTCAAGATAGACATTCTCAAGTATACAATAATGGCTCGTGTCAAAGCTCCAAATTCGAGCAGACAAACATCCGTAGCATGTCATTGTGCCTCGTTTAACTTGGCATATTAAGATAATTGTATCATCATAAAACAGACATTACGAATGCTAAACAAGCTAAAATATTATGGCGTTCAAACTAGGTATAAAGACCATCACACACCGCCATAAGTCCTTAATAGTATCTCAATTTATTATCAAATCTGAACCATATAAATTAATCTACTTACAATACACCCAACATAATATGAAATTGCATCTCTAGTTACAAAGGAACTAGTCCCGTTCTAGTGCCATTTGACGCACATCGGAGCACATCACATGGAAAATCACGATCATATAGCGTGCCCTGATACACGCACATGGATGCATAGTACTATATAGTGTCATATGTATGTCACTGGATCATTTTTAATGAAGGAACCCAAATACTTTTCACCGAAAAAAGTAACACTGACAATCTCTACCTTAGAATAAGAAGATTAAATTACGTTACAACTGGCAACTGTTTAGCCCTTTCCCTTTTCATTAGATGAAAATGAGAAGACATCCATCCATATGACATGAAAAATGGAATGAACCATGATGATGACGACGATGAGGAGGAGGCGTCCCACGAAATATGCTTTTGCACAATTGCATCACGTCATTCACCTCCTTGCTCTGCAGGACGTCGATATGGCATGTATCTGTGGTCTTTTGCAGCATTCTTCCTTCTCTTTTTATCCATGAAAGCCTCCAGCTTGCCAGCCACCTGACAGATCACAGAGTACATGTTAAATTATATGATATATATGAACATTATGTTAACATTTCATAAGAATGTACTAAATTTGCCATTGCACATACCTTGAGTTCCTCATATTTCTGCATAAGCTTTTGCTTCCTAATCTCAGCTGCAAAGCAAAATGATAATATGAATTATTCAGCGCATTATTAGACTATTTTCAGGTTACTTGTGTCTTTACATCCGCTTCATCCATTTTGACCTTTTTTTTGTGTGTCTGGAGTACCTTGAGGGTTGGATTATACCAGGTCTTTTTATTTTGCCAATTAGTTTCATAACAGGACGTGATGTAGAGAAAATAATGAAGCCTTTCTCAGCAGCCGTGCATCAGTAAAACAAGTGTTCTAACAATAGAGAACAGAAGCAGGAACCCTTTTTTCCCTTTTTCTTTTGGGGGTGGGTAATGGAGGATGAGCAAGGAGAATTACATTTTTTCAGATAATAAGGCCGTTTCCCATTCTTTGCAGCTTCTCTCTCTTTCCTCTTGTGCTCTGCTAAAATATCCTTCTCAGTTTGCTTCGTTAATGTAGACTTCAATTCTCTATCCTGGCAAGGAAAATAATTTAACAGAATCACGGAGAGATCAATCAGTTTGGAATGTGATAAAAATTGAATATGCACAGCATAAAACTAGTTTAACTTGAGAAAGCGCCTTCATTTCAAGAAAGCTGAGATGCAATCGGAAGATTGCCACATGGGTACCCAAAAATGTTGGTTTTGCCCAAAATTGAATAAATTCTTCCATCATGGGAATTGCCCCGTCCAAAATTTCATCAAATCATGATATGGCTCTCATAATAAACATGAATAAGTCAAACTCCTGTGCCCCAATATCAGTCGGGAAACAAACCGAGCTTTATAAAGCTGGAAATTTGAATTCCACATGGCAATTAAACAGAGAATTGGAAGGTTTCTATCATTAAGTACTGATGGTGCAGCTTCTATTACCAATAGAGGATTTCATTTTAAGCACTGTGGAACAAATTGCTAGTAGGGCAATTAGTTGGAGACCAACACGGTGCAATTTTTGCAATTGATTGAGCTCAAACGTGGAAGAAAATCCTATAAATGAGTCTATCTCATAAATCACTATCTCCCAGAATTTGAAAGCATCTAGCTGAAAATATCTGGTTTTGCAACACATCCAGCTGTATGAGCACTTACAATTTGAGCTATGCTGTCCTTAAGCTTGTTTACGACTTCTGGGTCTTTTGCTTTCTTCATGTTTCGCTTTAATGCCTACATATGCCAAGAGGGGAAATATATTTAGCAGAAGCAAGTTAATCAAAACAGATTATCATTTAACATATCAAAATGCTACCTCTTTTTCAGCAGGCAAATTATCCTTATGGATAAAATCATATCTCTTCTTAAACCTGCACATCCAGAGCATGTGTCATGCAACATAACCATGCAAGAATAAGAAACCTGTATCACAGCATAAATACTCTAAAAAGATATGGAAATTATTCCCTTCCAAGTCCAGATCAAGTTCAAGGACATTAATGCCATATACTAAGCAACCAGGCTATAGATATAGTTCGGTTGCACGTAACCCTTTGCCTCTCAACTATTGTAAAATGTTTGCTGAAGTGGGGGCAGAAAGCAACTAGTATTATTGGAGGGAATGCAAAGGGTCCCCATGACTGAAAGATAAATTGTCCTTGTGGCATATGCCAAAGGGCATTGAACACGAAAGCCATTTAATATATATAAGAGTGAGTTGACCAAAGGATTAAGCTTTTAATAATAACCGGATGTAACAATTTAATCAAAATACTCCTCTATTCAATTAAAAGAAGGTAATAAGAAGAACCATCTACTATTTATGAATAAAATCAAATTGATCAAGATCCATGAATCATGACACACATGTAAAAATTTGCATACATCATAAAAGAAGCTTACCCTTCTACGTCAAGTTTACCACACAATGATTCAAAACGAGGATCACGCACTACCTGAAATAAAGGTCAAAGCAAAGTTATTCTTCTCTGGTAATTTCATCTTAAGATCATTAAGAATGTGTTAAAATCAAGTTGTTCATAGCACACATTCATATCGGATTAGTCACAAAAGATTCTTGCAAATCCACATATACACATTAAACTCACAAGCTGACTTCTACATAATGGAGTATATCTATAGAAATACATGCAACTATGAAATTCAAATTAGTAAATTGACAATAATTTCTAGCAATTTACAAGTATGACCACCAAGAAAAGTGCTAAAGAGGTTGAATGGTGCAAAGCAAGTAAAGTTTATGCTCTCGAGAAAGTAACGCAAACAAACAGTCTCACTTCAGCATTCTAAGACCTTCTACATTGCAAGTTAAATGACAAATCAGAAATTTAAAAAGAAAAAGACAAAAAATGATAGAACCCCACTCTTTTACGAACTTGGACGACTTCTCTGAATCTGCTGACTGGCTTCCTGGTGCTCATCTCCATAGGCCTTAACAGTTACCAAAATTTTTAAAAAATAATAATAATGATGTAAATGATAAAATCACGAAACAAGATAAAAACATTCAAACGACCAAGATAAGAAAAAACCTGTTTTTATTTGCTCGACTAGCCTTTTTCTCTGCATTGGGCTTCCTATACAACATCTCTGACCCATCAGATCGTGCTCTTAACAGCTCTTCAAATGTCACATCAGCTAGCTCCCTCTCAATATCCTCCTCCTAATCATATTAAATGTCAAATACATTATATGCTAACACTTACTTTGTTTCCATCGTATCAATGAATTGTGAACACACAGACATGGATACTTGAAAAAATAAATAAATAGAAGATTTCAAATATAGAACATCTCCACTAAATTGACCAGCTGGGCAACAATTAAAAAAAAGATATACGAGGTCCTTTAGGAAATATTGGAAAATCCAAAGCGTCATAAAAATGGTTAACTTTTTTATCAAAAAATTTATATATCGCCACTAAAAAGGAACGAAATATTGTATCCACACTTCCTTAGATATATACAGAAAGAGAAGAACCATTATTATTGAAGCAAGAGTTGCCCACACCTTGGGAAAAAAATGTCAAGTGTAAACTTTATTATTGTTCATTAACAAGAAATTTAAACTGTTATGTAAGCTAAATAGAGTAAACCTCGTTCAACATTCTTCAAAATTAATCAACTTACATTTCATATTATTAACTCAATGGGAAATGGAACCAGTAACTTGAAACCTTAAAGGAGTCTGTTATTTTCAATCAGATGTAATGAAGTTAGGTCTTATCCTCAAAACCCATATAATAGTAGCATTCTTGATAAAATGATCAGGTTCAGATGACCATTTCATGGCCATTGAGAATGAATTAAATGATTTCTCAGGTTGAGAAGACTGTTGCTGCTAAGGAGTTAAGGTTGAAAAAGAAATGATAAATTGATCAATTTTGTTCACTACTGCACGAAGCTCTAAGAATATTGTTGAAGGCTAGCAATCTCCAGTACATGCAAATGGAAAACTCAACAAAGCAAAAACAGAAGATATGCGCATAATTTCAAATCAATAAACCACGGAAATGTGAGCAACCAAGCACACACACCCAGAGTTTCTTTTTATGGTTTTTCACCAAGCCTATATGGCTAGATCATGAAATAATAAGATTGGCAGGCTGCAGAATACTAAAAGTGTCATTTGAAACTCTTTTTGGTTCGAGGAGATATAAAGACAGACTGTTAGCAAAACACATACCACTTCAGAGGAAGATTCATAGCTGTCACCATCGTCAAATCTTGTCTTACTCGATGTTGCAATTGCAGGCCCTGGTTTCTTCATTTTAATTCTTCAATTAGTAAAATCCAGGACCTGAAAATGGAAATGCAATTATCTTGTTGTTCAAAACAACTGCTACAACTTGTCTAAATCATTTTGACTTAGTTGTAGCTAGTCTCCTTTTATTGCCTTAAGATTCATGACAAAAATGTAATACAAGAGAAGACAAAAAAAGGATGACCTTTGTAAATGGAGACTTTATATCCATTTTCAGTTCTATTCTACCAAAGAGGACAAATCAGTAAGCACCATCATAATTCTTCAAGTTTAACTATAACATAAATGAAGAAAATTCTTATTTGTTATTTATATTCAACCATATTAAACATTAATTCTTAGCGACCATAAAATTATATTCAAGAAAACCATAATGATCAATGGTGATAAAAGCACAAGCTCCAGATAAAAGCATCAAAGAAAAATCTTGTGCTTTTAGAAACAATGAATGCGCAAAGATTCCAACATAAACTCGTTTATGTTGAAACAGTAGAGGAATAAGTAATTCCAAATTGAACCAGTGTAGGAACAAATTAACCAGCTCCAATATAACCCAAAATCTACTCGCTTCAAATTGATTGAAGAAGCAAAAGGACCACTGCTAATATTTCCACGCTTTGAAATTACACCGAAGAATGAATACCACCGAACTATCAAAAATCTCTTCAATTCATAGCATCAAAGAAATGACATAGAAAACAGTTACAGCTATACATTCACGAAAAGCAAACGTTCTCCAAAATCCCGACAGAATCAATTCGTCGCAAGTTGTAATAAAACTTCAACAAAAACGTATGTGTATACAGCAATATTTACTCGCACAAACATACATACGTGTTTGAATGTACATCATTGGAAAAGTTCACGACTTGGGGCAGCAGGAAACAAGTAGTACATTCCTTGACCTAATTCAATCTCAAAGCTACCTACCAATGTGGGTTATGAAGAACCCAAGAAGGAGAATTACCTAGTAGAAACCGACGCAACACGATTGGCACCAAATCCACTGTTTCTCACCTTCTCGTACGTGAGGCTGTGCTGTTTAAGGATCCAAGACGCCGAGTTTCTACCCGGAGTCCCCTACTGGTCAGCTGCTCCTTCCTTCTCTCCTTTCTCTCGGTTTCTGTCTTCCTTCTCTCCGGCCGTTTGCTCGCGCTTTCTCACCTCTCCGCTCTCCTGTTCACTTCTGCTAGAAACTGGCGGGCTCCATTGTCTTGGTTTGGGTTGGGCTCAATAAAGGGGCAGCGTACGGCAAATTGATTTGGGCTTTTGGGAAAGGGGCTGAAATAATAGATAGTCCTTATTGGAGAGGTAATGGGTGACTTCACTCGGGCTTGGTTTTGGATAGGTCCACGAATGGGTTCCTTGTGTCTAAAAAATTTAATAATTAGCATATCGCTATGCGGTAGATGCTGACCGATTAAAATATAGAAAGAAAAAGGAGAACGCGAGAAAGTTAGAATTGATGAGAAGAGGAAGGAAGAAGGTGAGAACGGACAGAGAACTATGTATGGTTTTTTTAGTCAATGTGGGAAAAAAGCATCCTTTAGGTCGGCAATGACACCCTCAATAATTCAAGGGAAATATGAAAATTCGACATGAAAAGTGAAATTATAAATATGACATAGTTTTATTAGAAAATAGAAAAGTGTCTATACGATCATTATTTAATGAGAATGTCAGTTTTTCGTGTTACATTTTCATACCCTAGCACCCTTAGTGCATCTCCAATGGGATTTGGTAAGAAATTGTTGTTGTTTAGACGTCACATGAGCAGGGCTGACCCCTGTTATTTTCTAAGGCCTGAGGCGACTTTTGAAAAATGATTAAAGGAAAAGGATTCATAATCTATAATTCTCATTTCCCAAATCAAAATTCAAAACAAGCAAAAGGATTAAAGGAAACACATCACACACTCCACAATGTATGCAACCGAGCTAGAAGACCCTTGTTGTTGATGAGCTTGACCTTCTTCCAATTTTCCTCTTTCTTTTAATCACTTGCTCCTCAATAATCCCTCTTGAATGCTCCTCAATCCTCTGCAACTTTCTATTTGCAAAAATTAAATTAAATAAAACTGAAAATTATTGCAATTACCATTTACCAATTAATAACCCATCGAAAATCATACAACAAAAGGATCCAATCACCAAAATTTTAGTCTCAATTCATAAAACATCCAATCATTGTCTGTGTTCTACCCAAAAAAAAGAAAAAAAAAAAAGGTAGCAAAAAATTCAATTTCAAAGTTCAAACCAAGCTCGAAGTAGTATAGTCTATTAAGCAATTGCTAAATGCCAATTGGGAATTATAATTTTGGATTTAGGAATTAGGAATTTAGGATTTAGGAATAGGAAAGAGAAGGAAATCGTTGTGCTTACGTTTGGCTTGCGTGCGTGGTAGTCATAACTTGGAGGGCCGACTGACTACCGGGGGAGGTCGAAGGTTCTTGCTTCCTGGCTTCTTCAGAGTTCAGACGGTCTTCACTTCTTTTGGTTTTGTTCAGTTGATCTCTCACTTGTTGAAATCTTGGGGATGTTAGGTATAAATTACCGTTCTCTTAATTCATATATATATATATATATATTTCACATATTCTCCTCAACTTTTTAGATCGTTATATTAGGGGCCTAAGCATGGTTTTGAAAATCATTCGAGGTGTAAGCCTCGAGGCGCCGCTTGAATCAAGGCACATGTTGAAGGATTTGAAGCCCATCTGATTGTTATTTTTTTGGGAAGCGCACGCCTATA
>CAVNYN010203131.1:0-29140 GCA_963692815.1 Nyctanthes arbor-tristis | reverse complement strand
CCTCGCGGTGAGGGGAGAAAGAGCTCGTTTGAGAGGAGGGGAAGTGTTTCTTGGGTGAGTGATAGTAGATCTGGGCTTTACACATGAGACCTCGCCTTTGTCTCCTAGCACACAGCACTGCGCCAAGGTCTCCGGTGCTGAACATGCGGATCTTGGCGGGAGGTTGGTTCTGTGAAGGTCGGGTTTTGAGGTCTGCTAGGGAACGAGCTTGTCGTTCCAGCCCTTGGTGATCTGCTATGAAGTTGCCCAAGTATCCATGTCCAATCAACTGTTTGATCTCTCGCTTTACGTGCCCACACTCGCATGTGTCGTGCCCCACAATCTTGTGGTATTTACAGTATTTTAATGGGTCCACATTTTTCACCCATCTTCTAACAAGTTTTGCCTCAAACAGTATCGGGTCTCCCCTTAGAAGGTCAAAGATGTATTCTGTGGAAACGTTAAGGGCAGTAATCGGCCCAAGAATGGTGGAAGGTTTCTTATCCTTCCTCCGGCTGGAAACTTCTTTTACCCTAAACTGTTCTTGTTTGAGGTCATTCAATCGTTTCCTCTATTGACCCATCTTGTAGGTTTATTGAGAAGCTGGCTGGTGATCTGAAAGAATTTCTGGGGGCGAGCTTAACGTACGTTGGCAGGGGCGAGCTTAACGTACGTTGGCAGGGGCGAGCAAGCGTCGGGCTCTTTCTCCTTTGTATGCGTCTGTTCGGTCGCTGTAGCTCGGACGACTTCGGCGTTCTGGGTTGTGAAAACACTGTCCCCAGCCGTACTTTCATAGAGGTCAGACACGTGTTGTTGGGAAGTTGGCGGGCTACATTGTTGTAGCCGCCGGACTTCTTCAGCGAGGCCATTCACTTGCCGATAGAGGGTCTCAGTTTCCGCAGCCGTGAGGGTCAGGCGCCAGTCGCGCCTCGGTTCTTTCGAAACCCGGGAGGCAATCTGACTCACTTCTTCTTGTTCTTTGGCTTCTGGAGGATCTTCCACTCTTTTCCTTTCAATGGGAGTTTTTTACACAGCTTTTTATAAAGTTTCCCACAGATAGCGCCAATTTGTTGACATCAAATTTAGCCTTCGACTCAACAAACAAGATTTGTATTCGCATGAAATTCATATTTGAATCAATTTGTGCAATTAACGTGTAAAGGCAAGGAATGTTTGTAATAAATGGAAGATAGTAAATGCGCCAAAGACAAGAAGAATGAGATTTTTGGGTGTCCCTCCCCCTTCTCAGTTTTGTTTGCCTTTATTTATACTGCTAGGTTGCTAGTTGCATGTGGGTGATGATTACATGCATTTAATGCTGGGCCCACAAGAATGACCTTTAGGTCTTATCAATTGGGATTTGATCTTTACTTTTCGACAAATGGCTACTTAAGCCATGTTTGGGTCCATTTTGCGTTCAATGCTAAAGTCCCATCAGCCGTAAGCGATAAGGCCTTTCAGGTGGGTTTCCACGCAGGTCCTTATCTGGCATTCCCATCAGGTCGCGGCATTAGGTTGGGGCACTGTGAGCTCGTTAGCGTAGCGCCTAGACATGAAAAAAAGAATAACTCAAATAAATTAATTTTTACCTCAAATAATGTGAAAAAAGAATATTTGATTTTATAATTTTTTTATCATTATTGTTTAAAAAATGTTGAAATTTTGTTCCTTTTTTAAAAGTAATTGAAAATGTGACTTTGAGAATAGAAATGGAATCCCACATTTGTTATTTAGTGAAAAATTTGAGGATGTATCCCTATATTAAAATACTTGGAGAAAGATTATGCATAATTGGGCCTTTGCCATAGGCTTTAAGCTTTCAAAAAGTTTAAATTTTAATAGATCATTATTAAGAAAAATTTTATTATGAATTGTATTTGTCTTTATCTCACACCGTGAGATTTTTTCCCAGACAGATTTTAGAATTCGCAAATGTTCAAAAAATCAGACTGGTAATCAAACTGGAAACACTAATAGTTCAAGGTCATCGGAATGATTTTAATTAAATAATTAAAATAAATTAGACGGTTCAAGGTCAAAGGACCGATTTTAATTAAATAATTGAAATAAATTACTTTTTACCTAAATCAATGTGGAAAAAAGAACATTTCATTTTAAAATTTTTTATCTTTACTGTTTAGAAAAATGTTGAAATTTTATTCTTTTTTTAGGAGTAACTGAAAATATAACTTTAGACATAGAAAAAGTATCTCACATTAGTTATTTAGTGAAAAGAATTGAGAATATATGCTTATTAAGCTACCTGGAGAAAGATTATGCATAATAGGGCCTTAATTTATAGGCCTTAAGCTTTTAAAAAGTTTAAAATTTTAGCGGATCATTATTTAGAAAAAGTTTATTGTGACCCGTATCCCTTTTTATCTCATACCGTTGGATTGTTTTCCGAATTGACTCCAATATTCGCTAATATTTAGAAATCAGACTGAAAAAGCTAACGGTTCAAGGTGACCATATTGATTTTAATTAAATAATTGAAATAAATTAATTTTTACCTAAAATAACGTGGAAAAAGAACTTTTGGTTTTATAATTTTTTATTATCTTTATCTTGGAAATATGACTTTGAGAATAGAAAGAGAATCTCACATTGTTTATTTAGTGAAAAGAATTGAGGATGCATGCTTATATTAAGTTACTTAGATAATGATTATACATAACAGGGCCTTAGCTGATGAGCCTTAACCTTCCAAAAAGTTCAAATTTTTAATGGATCATTATTGAGGAAAAGTTAATTGTGAACCGTATCCTTCTTTATCTCACACCGTCAGATTGTTTTCTAGATTGAATTCAGTATTTGTAAATATTCAGAAAACCAGACCAGTCATCGAACCGGAAAAGTTAATGGTTTAAGATCATCAGACCAATTCTAATTAAATAATTGAAAGAAATTAATTTTTATCTAAAATAATGTGGAAAAAGAACATATGATTCTATAATTTTTAGATCTTTACTGTTTATAAAAGGTTGAAATTATGTTCCTTTTTTAGAGCCATTGAAAATGTGGTGGTAATGGGAAGGGAATCTCACATTAGTTATTATTTAGTAAAAAGAATTGAGGATATCTGCCTATATTAAACTCTCTGGAGATGAGTTATGTATAACAAGGCCTTAATTTATGGGCCTTGAGCTTCAAAAAATTTAAAAATTTTAATATAGATAATTATTGAAAAAAAATTATTTGAACAAAACTATATCCGTCTTTATCTCACACCGTCAAATTATTTTCGGATTGGTTTTGGTATTCGCAAATTTTCTTTAATGTTTTCCTTAGGTTTTTTTAATTCCATTTTTTTATCTTTATCAATGAAAGATGTCTTCTATGGGTAGCACCTATATAGTTTTTCATTACACACGCGTAAATGATCAAATATTATAGTTAAGGGGCTATTAAAAATGTGAGTTTGAGCATAGAAAGAGAAACCCACATTGCTTATTCAATGAAAAGAATTGAGAATGTATGCCTATATTAAACTAATTAGAGAAAGGTTATGGGTACTAGGACCTTAACTTATGGGCCTTGAGTTTCCAAAAAATTCAAAATTTTGGTAGTGTTGTAAATTAATTATAGAGTGAATGACCATATTACATCTGAAACTCTAGAAATCATAATGTTAGTTTCTTGCCCCCCTCCCAACTCTAAATCTCTATTGCTTGCGTACTAAGTTTACTTGGAAGACACTCTTGTGTATATATATATAAATAGTCATTATATATTGTGGATCGAACAAAAGAATTACATGGCTTTTATCTCTCCAACTTTTCTCAATCTTTTATTGTTTACTTTCTAGTTTATAACACGTTTAATCTTTTTACTTCCACCGATTCTTTTGAAGAACTTTTAAAACCTTGGTTATTTTTAATCTTATTTCTTCATTTGGTTCCGATGGATGAATCCAGCTTTTATTCATTCTTATTTTGCAAGTTGTTCTTATTCTGCAAGTCATGAACCAACATTGAAATTTATTCTCTTTTCATTCCATGAATGGGCAGTCAGAACTTACTATTCATGACTCCAATCTTTTCACTTTCAAAAATCAAATCTGGCCTCATTGTTTCTTTTATTACTTGATGGCAAAGATCATTACTGTGAATGATAATTATCATTTTCTTTAACCCGTGTAGTTTTACTATTTAATCAATCTTTATTCTTCTAGTTTTTGTCAAAAAATTTTATGCATGCACAGATTTGGAAAAGTAAACATTTCATTTCATTTGGGATCCTTTTCCAATGGATAGATTGATTTTAATTTCATCTGTGAAACGATTTAACAATTTAATGGTAAGATTGTTTCCATGATTATAGATTTTTAAAGAAAACTTTAAACTTATCAAATTAGAAAAAAAAATTATACAATTAGATGACAATTTTTATCTTCGCCATAGATGGCCCATATTCAACTTCAATGGATTTTTGGCTTCCAATTTTTGTTTTTCTCATGTTGATGATGATTAGTTTGTTTACAATACGAAAGACGATCATGAATCTTTCTCTTGATTGATTCTCTTTCTTGAGACACTTGTGGTCGCCAATTATGTAATGAATGGGAATATGGAAACCACTATTTGTCTCACTTTTATCTTTATCATTCCAACTTATTGGAGACTACTATAAATCCATGCATCGTAACTAATACGTGTTTATTGGATGTAGTCTTGAACATGTGATTTCTTCCCATATAGTCTAGTTAATTTAATATTTATAGGGATTTACTCTCTTACTGCATCAATAATCTTGAAGATTATTATCATATTATGTATGATCCATTTTGATTCTTGAAGAATTACAATTATTCCTTATTAAATATTCCAGAACAATATGGTTGACTTTGATATAAGATTTGTTAATAACAATTATGTTTTCTTGAAGAAACATAATTTGTATTCTAAAATATTCTTAGAGACTATTCACAAAAACGTTTTGTTGTTGTCTCAAATAGAACAACAACTTGTCTCATATTAAAATTATTGTAGTAGAATATAATTTTCTCTTGAAGAGTACAATTTTATGAGATTTATTATTAATTATAATTTCATGAAGAAACCATGGCAATGATATTGGATATTCTAGAAGAATATCTTATTATTCACTCATAAAGAATCATAATTTTTTATTTCTATCTTCTATTATTTGTGTTACATTACATTTTCTATTTTTGCAATTTACACTAGCTGTACTTGTTTATTTATTGTTATTGTACATATAATTTATATATATAAAGGCACTTAAGTGCCTTCTCTTGAGTTTCCCGCCCATTGTGTGAGGTTATCATTGTGGTAAGTATTGATTTTTTTAATTATTTTATTTTATAGATTTTTTATTTTGATTTTGGCCCTTTTCCTGCCAGCCTTCCTTTTCTAAATCCCTTTGCCCTTCTCCTGTCATTATGCCTTATAAAGATCCTCACGTTTAAATCCAAATTGATTCCATATATACATAAAGGCACTTAAGTGCCTTCTCTTGAGTTAGATCGGAAGAGCGTCGTGTACAGTCATCGTTGTGGTAAGTATTGAGTTTTTAATTATTTTATTTTATAGATTTTTGTTTTTTATTTTGGCCCTTGTCCAGCCAAACTTCCTTTTCTAAATCCCTTTGGCCCTTCTCCTGTCATTCTGCCTTATAAAGATCCTCATGTTCAAATCCAGATTGATTCCAATGATTCCGTATATCTTCCAATTCTTCCATTTTGCTAATTGATTTATTGAGATACTGTCCATTTTTTGGTTCCTCAATAATCTTTTTTCCTCTACCTTCTAAATGTAGTGGTTTCAGCGAGATTGAGGCGTAATCGAATTTTTGTATGCGGTGATGAATCTGTCCTCTTATGTGAATTCCAAAGTCGCCGAATTTTGTTTTCGATGCCAAATTTCCTTTTTCTGTTTCTTTTTTTCCTTAATTACCCCTTAGTTTTTGCGTCTTTGATGGCTACGTTGAACATCCCAAGCTAGAATCATGAGTCACGCCGGTTTGGGTCGTTGATGTCTGCAAGGTATTTGTCCCACTGCTGTTGTCTTACACCTCTTTAATGAGTCTTCTCTTTTGCAGCCAATTTCACTGCTGAGTTCTACTAAGTCATCTCCAGATTTCAATCTAATCGAATCTCTTCACTACTAGTAAGTCAATCAATCTTCAAAGATATCTTCCTTTTACTCAATTTTTATGCCTTCGGTGGAGTTGAGGTCTATAATTAGGGTATTCATTTGAGAATTGAGAGATTGAGGATGGGAGAGGCAAAACAGAGGCAAGATCAATAATGGAACTCATTTGAAATTGCTTAATTGAGTTCATTATTTTTTGAAGGCTTTTGAATTTGTAATGAGACAAATAGTGCAGACAGTTCACAATTAATATGGTTAAATTTAGTTGTCAATGAGACAAATAGTGCAAACAAATATGATGTTGACGATTTTGATGATTTACCACTAATATGGTTAAATTTAGTTGTCAATAATAGGGGCATATCATGGCTTATTTAGTTGCCTCATAAGATAATTACCAGGATGGCATTTTCTCATTTGATAGATGGTGCTTTACTTTTAGAGATTCTTCTATTTGAATTGGATATCTATTATTATTATTATTATTATTATTATTATTATTATTATTATCTACTTTAACTATCAAAGAAACTCGATTCCCGGCTATATTTACTTCATCCAAGCGTCTTTTTATTTAATGCTTGCTACATCACTAGATAAATCATTAATATATTTTTCAAGTTGAATTCCAGCTATTTTGATTGCTCGTTAGTTCCATCCTCTTAATTGTTTATCGGATTCTTTTTTTATTTTTAAATAATATTTTTTATTTTTCCATCCTATTTATTGTTTGAAAAAAGTTGCGTCAAATTGGTCAATGTATTAGAGATTATTCCTTTTGAGGTTCAGTGGAATATATATTGGAGTCTTTTTTCATTTTTAAACATTCATAACTTTCAATTCTATTGTAGTTTTTAATTATCTCTTTTAAAATTTGTCTTCTGGCACACACACGAGTGCAGCACTAGTAATAAGTTAGATCCATTAAGTTGTTGCCCCCGAAGTAGTACAACTGGTAGTAATATTCTGAAGAATGTTACATGCTCCTGTAGAGCATTCTATACTAGATTTAATTTATTTGGTAATTAGATATCTGTGAAGAATATTAATATATTGATCCTGAAGTAGCAATAGCCCAAATTAATTCCAAAAGTATAATTTATTATGTCCCTGAAGTATCTCATGTCTCGATGGTTATAGATATGGGTGATATTTGAAATAATACTCATCTCTGAAGAACAGTATAAATATTCAAGTCTTGTTGATATTGAATTTATGCAGTTACATATTGTAAAGTTATACAAATAGAAACATCACCAAACTTAAGTTTGTTGCACGTGACATATCAACAAGAATTATTTGTCATGGGCTCTTGATGCTATAGTTCATCTGATGTCAAGTGGCATGGGTAAGACATTAAAAGAAGGAAACACATATCTAACAATTGTACAAAAGCACTTAGTTTCCTTCGTTATTATCTCCATGATAGCTTGAAAGTTGAGTACTTACCGTCTAAAGATCCACATGATCCATGAAAAATTTAAAAGAGAGGGTTGGCTTATAGATGGTCATAGTCTTCTCTAAAGCCCATTATGAGTGGATGTATTTGCAATTGCAGGACGTATAAACCGTGAGTGAGTACAATTTTGAGTTGTTTGGAATAAGTTCCAAATTGAAACATTGAGGAGAAAAATAACTGAAGATATGATGGAAAAGAAACTCTCCACTTTTTATGCCTCGAATATGCTCCTGCAGTAGCAATATCGATAGCACAATTTCAATAAGTTCTCAAAACTCATATCCTAAACAAAATAATGAGTTATTTATAAAAAATCATGTATTATGCAGCACTAGTTTTATTACATTACCTAAAGCAAATGTAACATCTTATTGTAAACATGGGCGCAGATGTGGAAAAACTCATGGACAAGAAGTGAGGTGCATAAAGCATCTAATGATAACATCTCATCTAAAGAAGGAGCATAAAAATATTCTTTAGATGTGGCATGAAATGGTATTGAGCACGTACCTATCGTACGGTAAAATATCTCATGGATCTCTATTAGTAGTTGATCAAACGAAAAAGGGAAAGTGGAAACCAATTTCCTTGATTATGACGGTCGAGTTGTTGTCACTCACTTTAATGTCTCCTACTTATTTGTCAACCCAAAAGGGAATATTGGTAACATGATTGGTGGTTAATCATAATAGATTGTTTTAGTTACTACACGTACCATTCTTCAAGAGAAAATGTATTTTGTGATATTAACATTTGCTGAAAATGATGTTAATACTTATCAAGTGCATCGAACATCATCAAAAGCTCTAGAAGAGCTTGTATTATTCTGATAAATAATATTAAACTGTATATTGATGATGCACTTTACTTTAGCAAGTTCTTAAATTTGCTTATTCTTAAAGATATCTAATAGATACTACATTGAGATTATGCAAAAAGATAACAACATCTTTGCATAAATTCCTTTGTGCATGGAAGAAACCAGTTAAAGGAAAAATTTGTGGCACTACCATATGGAATATATTATACATTCACAAAAGTAATTGAGGCAAACCATGTCACGAACATTAAGTTCGTTGACCAAAAGGGCTTTAAACCTTGGTATGATAGATTTGGGCGTACATGAGCAACCATTATGCTCATATAATTCACATGGGAACAATCTAAAGAACCAGAAAATTCTTAGCAAATGATTTCCCATGTGTTTCTTGTTGTACGCAAGGCATGTGAGTCATTAAACCTTCAGTATAAGGGTTAATATGAATCTCTGATTTTCTTGGAAAGAATTCATAGATATATATATATATGGGCTGATATACCCACTATATGTACCATTTATTAATTTGTGTTATTAATTAATACTTCTAATAGATGGTCCTATGTTTGCTTGCTCTCTTCTAGAAATGCAGCATTTGGTAGAGTACTTGCTCATAGAATAAAACTGAAAAGCCCAATTCCTAGAATCAATGAAGTTTGCTCGGATGATGTTGGAGAGATGTCATATTACATGCTATAGTGATGGTTCGTATAAAACCAATTATCTATCATCAGTATTCTCTCTTGTGGCATGTCTTTGGTTGAGAATATGATGTCTCTTACATAAGACGTCTATTGTGCTGTTTAAATATAGAATTACTTATTATATTGGATCAGAAGTTCAATATTTTGGAAATTTATTATTTGGCATGACCAGTTAGATCATCCTGGTTTGTTGATGATAAGAACTATTAAGAATCATGTGAAGAATAGAAGATCCTTCCATTTAAAAGAATTCTCGTGTGTTGTAAGTTCTCTGGCAATTTAATTATTAATGATCACTAGCTATTTGGAACTGAGTTTCAAATATATCTGGAAAATATTTAATGTGAACTATGTGGGCTCACTCACCCTCCATGTAGAAGTTCTAGATATTTTATTAATTTGGATCCATTAGAGGTCTCATGTCAAACTTGTAACTAGAAGTTTGAGAGAATATTTGCTCAATTAATTGATTGTGAGCAAAATTTTCAAATATTGAAATAAAGATATATATGTATTTTGTTAATGAATTTTATCCTAAAAGAGTCATTAATTATTCATATATTAGTTGAGATATTAATTACCTATGGTTACCAAAATAATATTATACGCCTCAAGTTATTTGCTACGTCATTAATTGAGAAAAAATCATTTGTATTTAAGTGATATTGATATTTCACTTGCAGCAATATTCTTATATAACATGCCAATAGAGCATATGATATCCCCTATATTTGGCTTACAGTCAGAACCACTATCTAAAGTTAATAAGTGTGATATGTATAGTCACCCACCACAAAAATAAAAGCTAAGATGGATATTACTGTAATGCTGAGAATACAAATTGAATTTAAATCCTTGTATGTTTCATTCATGAAGGATGATATATTTATCATGTTATTCTGATGGTTTCTTAAATTAAGTAATCTTCTCAGCATTAGGGGGAGGAATTCGTAGTTGGTAACAAATATATGAAATGCTAAATTGTAATCCTCATATTTATAATGCAAACATAAAGTTTGCAACATAATATGGATTTCAGATTATTGATTGTATAGTTACAAAATAGATATACCAAGTTATATGCTCCAACTTGGATTGATATGAAATCCTATATGAGGATTTGAGATATTAATGACATGCCTGAAGCATGACGTAGTCAATTCCAAAATAAATATCCATGAAAACAGTAAAGAGCAGATATTTTTGATCGTCTTATTGAGGCATATACTCCAGAAGAGTATATGATATAACTAGTTAAAAAAAAGAGTCTTAAAGGCGGATAAGGAAATCTAGATAAGTTATGTTTATATTAGATTACATGGAATCGACAAGAAATAATAGTCGACTACACATGTTCATGAGCTCAATAAATAGTGAAGATCATGAATCAATTTTATCAAAATTGTTGACATTGAATATTGGCCAAAATAGAAAGACAATACTGCAGATTGTTACAATGTCAATAATATAACTATCGATAGTTATGCTAAAAGAGCATTAAATATGTGGTGGGTGTTACTGAAACATGAAGTTTCATTTGACTGGTACTATGTATTATTATATTTGGTATGCTTGAATGAAATATATAAAAAATTTTAGGTTCTTGTATGCATTGCCAGTTAATATGATAGAGATACGCAATGTACTCTTTTTTTCTTTGACTAAGGTTTTCTCCCAATGGGCTTTTCTAGCAAGGTTTTTAACGAGGCAATACTGATGACGTATATAAAGAATAATGTACTATTTTCCCTTCACTTGGATTTTTTCCCACAGGATTTTTTCCTTGTAAGGTTTTAACTATGCATATTCTTTGCGTAATAAATGTCTGTGACATATATGATACTGATCCTCAACATAAAATCTTGAAGAGTTGATACTTCCTGAAACAGAATATATTGGAGAGATATGGATGGCTAAACATGAGAACCATAGTTGGCTGAATTCAGGGGAAGCAGCTGTACTCTTTTTCCTTCGACCAGTTTTTGTCCCACTGGGCTTTTCTGGCTATGTTTTAATGAGGCAGCATTTATTACTCTAAATTTTAGTAATATACTGTACTCTTTTTTCCTTGAGTTTGCACTTTTTTCCCACTGGGTTTTTATTAAACCAAGGTTTTTAACGAGGCAGTTAATGTATAGATAGTCATTTAAAGGGGGAGTGTTGTAAATTAATTATAGAGTGAATGACTATCGTACATCTAAAACCCTAGAAATCATTACGTAAGTTTCTTGCCCCCCACTGCAAGTCTCTATTGCTTGCATACCAAGTTTACTTGGAAGATACTCTTTTGTATGCGCGCGCGTTTGTGTGTGTATATATATAGTCTTTATATGTTGTGGATTGAATATAAGAATTTCATGGCTTTTAACTCTCCAACTTTTCTCAATTGTTTATTGTTTACTTTCTAGTTTATAACAAATAGATCATTATTGAAAAAAGTTTATTGTGAATTGTTGAAACGTATTCGCCTTTATCTCACATGGTCGAATTGTTTTTCGAAATGATTTCAGTATTCGTAAATTTTCTTCAATGTTTTTCTTATTTTTTTAGACCATTTTTTTATCTTCCTTAATGGAAGATATCATATTACTGGTAGCACATATATTATTTTTCTTTACATACATGTAAACGATCAAATATTATAGTTTAAGGGCCATTGCAATTGTGACTTTAGAATTTAAAGAGAATCCCACTTTAGTTATTTAGTGAAAAGAATCGAGGAAAGAATCAAGGATATATGCCTATATTAAGAAACTTGGATAAGGGTTATGCATAATAGGGTCTTGACTTATAGGCATTGAATTTCCAAAAAGTTTAAAATTTTGGTGAATCATTATTAAAAAAAGTTTATTGTGAACGGGTAAACTGTATCCGTCTTTATCTCATACTGTCAGATTGTTTTTCAGATCAGTTCAAGTATTAGCCAGTTCCTGAATTATCCAAATAACTTGGTCATGATGGTTTAGTTTTTTAAACACTGATTAACTTATGTTAACATATTAAAATATTTAGTCTGTAGAAGGTGTATGTTATGAAAAATTAGATATCATTAATACATATTATAAAAGTTATAAAAAAAAACAGGGCAATAAATCACATGTGCATTATGTAGAAAAAGTTATTGTTTACCTGTAGACAATTTTATATAGATATTTAGAGGGTTATAATTTGAAAATATCTGAAAATTGTGATCTGTGTTAAAGACGACCAAGCAACAAATTCTACTATAAATGTTATAATACATTTATTACCGTTCATTATTTATTGTAGTTATATTTATCGGATGTAACATATTTTCCCATGCATTGTACACTATAGCCTAATACAAACTCAAAAAATTTTCTTTAATGTTTTTCTTAGTTTTTTTTTTTGTGCAGACTATTTTTTATCTTCATTAATGAAAGATATCGTATTACGGGTAACACCTATATTATTTTTTTTACACCACACATTAGAGCATCTCTAATGGGATAGTCAAGGTTTTGGGTGGTGTAGAGGAGATAGATAGAGAGAAGATAATTACTCTAATTGAATATGGGTGGAAAGAAGTGTACGAGAGAGGGAAAAGTGAAAAAGAGGAGAGGGATAAATAGAAATTCAAAAATAGTGATAAAGTGGAGAACGTGGAGATAAAGGTATAGTTTTAGACCTTACATCTGACACGAGGAAGGAAAAATGAGGATAAAGTGGTGTAAATGAGAGAAGTAATTAAAAGAAAAAAGAAATTAAAATAAAATAGGAGACACATAGGGTCCACTTCAATTTGTTGTGTGTGTCTTTATTCTTTGACCTTGGACCTCCACCTTTTGCATTAGAGACGATCAAGTATTATGGATTAAATCTTTTTTTTTTTAAATCATGTTTAATCTTCTTGAATTGCTTAATTATCTAGTATTGTCATCTCGTGTAACGTACGTGTGAAATAACTAGTATATTTTGAAGCGGAGGAAAATTGACATGATTTCTAATTGTAATAAGTCACACTGTCAATAAAAATCAGTCAAGTCAATTGCTGCTCTGACTCTATATAAGGAGTCAAATCTGCCTCATTAAAAAACTCAAAAAATTGAATAAGACTTTGTGGGTCTGAGGTGACATATATATATTTGGGTTCTACCTTTTTCGATGAAGAAACGGAGGCATAACCAATCCCCAGTAAACCTTAAGCCCACCAACCAAAATGTCACAACCAATCCCTGCACTTGCGCACTGTGTTTCAACCAATCCCGCCATTTATATATTTTATTATTATAGAATCGTCATCATAAACATGTGCAAAATATATATATATATATATATCATCATAAATTTCACAACTTGTATACGGTATATCAATTCACGGTCAACCTTTTCATCCTTATTATTCACTGAAAGCGGATCACGCCTTTCACTCTTTATTTTTGCATATGCAAACTGCTATCTTTCATCTTTCCTAGATCCAAATTCCAATCACTTGCAATTCTTTCTGGGATTCTTCTAATACTTTTACAGATGATGTATCTCTTTCTTTTGTGTGATTCATATTCGTGATATGTGGCTCTTTATCATATATATATGCCTACTTGTTCCTTTTTTTTTTTTACCTTACATTTTTATGTGCCTATGTTTTAGCTTGACACTGTGTTAATGGATGCAAATTCTAGACCCTGAACGTTGCTGAATCTAACTTCTTGAAAGGTTTTCAGTCCCCCCTCCTTACATCTGGGGATTGATCAATGTATCATGTTTGCTGAAATGCTTGTGAACCAGTTTAATTTTCAGTAAATAGATAGGAAGTTGGATAACTTTACCCGTTATAAGTGAAGCCGTTGAGTGATAATTTTGGCAAGAGTATGTTGGGTAATAGATGATATAAGTCATCTTGGGTTGATTTTGTTTGTCTTTCCTCGCCCCCAACCAACACAAACATGATCATGTGTGTGAAAATTTATATATGCTGTGAAAGATAGTAAGAAAGTTTGACACCAAATTTTTGATATTGCTACTTCTAAATTTACATGTCCAAGTTGGATCAAGATTTTATTCGTTTGCATTTTTGATACTAGAATATTTTCGTATTAAACTATTAGCCATTAATCAAGTCGTAATTAATGATTTGCTAACAGTTGGTCAATTGATGTTGGAATGGTTTGCTAATCAGTATTTTTTCTGGTTGAACTGGTTCCGTTGACCTAGAGCATACATTTTGTGATCAAAACAGGACAATTTCATTGTTTGATGTAGGAAAAATTTATCTCGAAGGACCTAATTTTTAAAATTTGATGTTACAGTGGTAGACACTGAGTAATGGCAACTTCAGATCTTGATTGTGACACGTTCGTAAAGAAGTTTCATATCCCTGATTATATATTTGTGCCAAATTCCAGTCCTGATTGTTCAAATGATATACCAGAATGCCCAGTTCTGGTATTCATCAATTCTAAAAGTGGTGGTCAACTGGGTGGTGATCTTCTTGTCACTTACCAAACAATACTCAACAAAAACCAGGTCAAGTTTCCATTCATTTTTCTACTTTGATTATTTATATGGATCAAGTCTTTTATCTCTTCTGGTTTTGAAGGGACCTAGCCAATAACGTATAGAATACTTGTCTTATAGTGCACTGATTTTAACGAATTTCAGGTTTTTGATCTAGGGGAAGAGGCTCCTCATAATGTACTACGTAAGCTTTATGGAAATCTGGAAAGACTCAAGCTTGATGGGGATGATTTTGCCACTAACCTTGAAAGGAACTTGAAAATAGTTGTAAGTTGAGTTACAAGCAACACGTGTACCCTTTCCCTTTTCATGTATCATTTGTTACAGTAACCATCCATAATTCTCCCCTAAGTTTTGACATGGTTGTAAAAATAGGTTGCAGGTGGAGATGGCACAGCTAGCTGGCTTCTTGGGGTCGTATCTGATCTCAAATTGTCTTAGCCACCACCTATTTCTACGGTGCCTCTTGGAACTGGAAATAACCTTCCGTTTGCATTTGGCTAGGGTATGCAAAGTCTGTAACTGTCTGTGGTCCACATATAATGCATTTTGTACACATTCTTTTTGCAGCTTCCTTTCCCCTTATCCTTCTTCTTGTGTGTGTATTTGTTTTGACTATGTAAGTTCTCTTCTTCATTCACTCACAATAGTCTACTTTATTATTTTATCCTTGCTAAGTCCATGTTCTATGGGCCAATGTAAAATTAAATGTTTATGACTCAAGCACTTCCTAGTTCATCTGCGCATTAACTGCAGTTATGATTTTCCTCATGCATGATTCATTCCAGTTCTTTGACTTATTTTATTTTATTTTATCTTATTTTTTCAATTACAGGAAAAGAAGAACCCAGGAACTGATAGTAATTCTGTGCTCTCTTTTTTGGATAAAGTACAAAAAGCAAAAAAAATGAAGATAGATAGGTACTGTTAAAGATATTCTTCGTGTCCCACATTACCGTACTGCTTGCTCCCCCCCTCTTCCCCCCTCTAAACATACTTTCCTCATCAGAGTGTTTACCCTGAAAAAATTTTTTTAGTGTTAAGGTTGATTGTCATGAATATATCAAATCAGGTTTGGCTTACAGAATGCAAAACAAGCTAGCCCTTCTTGCTCAATTTTGGGATGGACTGCTTCATTGGAATGATTATACAAATCAGATCAGAATATATGAGAAAATTTATTGGAAATAAAAGAATTTTAATTGAAACCCATGAGTAGCCCTTGATTTCCGTCCATTTCAATACCTTTTCCTCAAAATTTTCCAAATTTATAAGATTTTTGGGCCATTGCCTCCAGAAACCAGAACAACTATAGTGTTTTATGCTTTATTTTTTGAATATTCTCAACAACTTTAATGCTTCAAGCATTCAGAGTTTTGGTGCATTAGATTGTTTTCACTTGAAATTTCATTGAACTACACCCACTCTTCTTATCATCATTATATATTTTTCCAAGCAACTAGTTAATAGGTTCCCTATTTATCCTATAGAACTTTAACACTGGATAACTACTATCCTCATCACATACATATTTTAACAATCACAGTACAACATTGGAAAATTTTATCCATCTTTGATGATTTATAAGCTTATGATAGACTCTTAAAAGCATCAACTATCATCTCAGAAATAAGTAACAGGTTTAATATTAAAATTGGAAATGTAATTCTACTATCCACTTGAATGTGAAATGACTTTTCTTTAGTCATGAAAAGGTTGGTCGGTCTCTTTAGTGATTAGACGCTTACACTTTTTATAATAAGTTCCTGATAAGATGTTTAAATCAGAATCACTTTTCCTCATTGACTGAGTTACTGATACAAAAAGATTTCCATTTGTAGTATTGATAGATTTTGTTCAGTGTTAAAAGTAAATTTTCCACTCTTTTTTCCTGAGTGCAACCCTTTTTGTTTTGTCCAGTTGGCACATTCTAATCCGCGTGAAAGTGCTAAAAGGAGGTTCTTGTGATCCAATTGCTCCCTTGGAGTTACCACATCCATTGCATGCATTTCATCGACTATCTTCAACTGATGCTCTCAATGTGGTAAGATGACCTTTTTCTCCTGTTCATTTATGCTTCCAAGCGTGTTCAAACTTTAATTGAATGTTGTACTTCATATTTCAGCATAATAGATTCTTTCTTTCTTTCTTCTCAAGGCCAGATTTGACAAATGATGTTTCTTCATGCTTTATAAAATTTTATATTCTGATATTGATCATACGGATCTGTGGATGCAATTTCCATTACACGTGCACACACACACACACACATATCCTAGTCTCATGTGTCTTTAGGGTTGAGCTATAAGCCAAACGATCTCCTTGTTAAAATTTAGGTAGTGTGTTGATCTACTGCAAATTTAGTTAAAATCCTAGAAAAATCGCTTAATGTAAGCCATTTTTACCTCTTCTCTCCAGTGTAGTTCCAAGGGTGTAGGAAATAAGTTAACATTTAGCTCAATTCCTAAGGGCCCAAAGATTTATATCGCTGAATCACATATTCAGTAAGAAGTCTTACCTAGCATTGATCTGACAAATGGAAAAATACATTCTGATACAATAGTTCTATATTAAGGCAAAATTCTGATGATGCCTACAACATCTTAATTGATCTTGTTGTCTAAATGACTGGAACTAGATCTTGACCTGAGAACATCATTTACTAGCTGTGGTGTGGGAAGATTGAAAAGAGCAATTGTTACAGCCTATAGAGGGACTCATGATAGCGTCTACTCATCAATTTAACCTGATTCGCTGCGCGCGCACACACAGAGAAAGTACATGTACTCGTACTCACTGGTTTTTTGTTTATTTATTTTTTTTAATTTTTAAAATTCAATCCTATTTTTATGTATTAGAAGAAATGCTGCTAATGCTTTAATGTATTTAATGGAGGACTATTTCTCAAGAAGGCAGTGTCACATTCCTTGGCGGATTTTGGAATTACTTCAGCATGGGTGAGTCTATGATTGATTTTACTAACAAATAAAAAGCATTACATCGTCATTTTTCTTCCTGAAATACTGAAATTATTAACTATCATAATGATTACGTTTGAACTCTATGTACAACATTTCATATTATTCTATGTTACTCCCTACATCCCAAATATTTAGTCCACTATTCCCTTTTGGAATGTTCCAAATATATAGTCCTCTTTCTTTATTAAGAAGACCAATTTACATTATTTTACTATTTACCATTATTTAATACTTACTTAAACCTATCAACTTTAAATTCTACTCTCATTAAATAAAAGTGAATTAGGAACACTCAATGCAAAATGGATCTTTCCAATACAATTCTTAATTCGTGTTAAAAATAAAAGTAGACTATATATTTGGGGCGGATGGAGTATTAACTTTTGCTGGGCCTTCAATCTAAGGGCTCTTTTGGATGATATATTGCCCCCAAAATTCAATAAATTTAGAAGTGAGCTGAGCTGCACTCAGTTTGCGCATCTGCCCACTTAATTACCATACTTTACCCTCATAATTTTCCATTTGTCTTTCAGTCTTCATTTATGAAGTATAAATCAGCTCGCTATTTACATCTTGAACAAAATGGTAACCTATCATAAGATACATTGTTACACGAATTTAAAGCTTCCGGATCATCAATGAATTAATGCATAGGTTGTGACAAATGTGTACCCTCTACATGTACTTCAACTTTGTGAACATGCATTTTGTGTGATTCATACTTTTCTGCTCACACTGGCACTGGGTCACACATTGGCACTGGTTTCCTCCCTCACAATCAACAACAACCAGCTAAAGCACACTAGCAACAGAATATTTCTACCTGACCGCTGCATAATTAAAACATTCCATAATGAGAAAAGTCTATAGAAGTTTGGACAAAATTCATGTCTGAAGCCACATATTTAGCAAAGAAAACATCTAACTGATGCAAATTGGTAGGTCCATGAGGGCATTTGTAGAAATTTAGTTGACTTGTTTAAAGAATATAAAATTCCTAAAAATTGCAAAAGGCTTAACTTCTCAGGGAAAAATATTACTCAAATTCTCAAATCTTCTGGCCAATTACCGTATCACAGATCACAAAACTATCCTAACTGTTTTGTAATTCTTGTCCTACTTTTCAATTGGTGTTTACATATATCAAATACATGGCAAAGAAAAGGCAAGATTATTCCCCAAGAAAGACGACAAAAATATTTGTTTCATCTTCTGAAAGAACAGAAGTGAAGTCTTTCTAGAAGCATATTGAACCATATTTACTGCATATCATTTGAATTTGATAAAAGATCAAAATACATTAAACATTTTTTTCCTTTTCATAAATTGACATGACATGAAAAGAATAACTCTGTTAGATATTTGAGTAAATGTAGCTGAAGAAAAATTTATTCACTCGTGCCTAAGTTTGTTGGAAAAAAATTTCCTTTTTTTTATATTTCTTAAGGGAACCCTATATCGAAACAATGAATTTGTGATACATCTTCTTTCTCATATAAGAAGCAAAGTTCCTTGTTCTCTTCAATTATAACATGGATACTACAAAATTTATCTAATATAAGGTGAAGAAAAGTTTTTGAGTTTATTTAACCTTGTAGTAGTTTGACCAGAGTCAAAATTATAGGACTTATATAATTGGTCCTTTGTTATTTTTTAGTTTCGTGTTGCATGTTGAAACTCTTTAACTACATTGAAAGTATACAAAATCATACATTTGTTTCTTTTGCAAATAACATGGCTGTATATGATGAAGGATATTGAGGTAGGACAAATGTGCATCATATGAAGTTCTTGCAGTCTGGTATAAAACAAAACATGAGAAGTATCATAACTGAACCCTGATAATATAATCTTTGAAAGCATATATGCATGCTATAAGCATTAACAAACGCATAACACATAATGTAAAAATTATAATTTGGTAAATTTTTTTAATGACGCCATTGGGGAAGTTTCAGAAATTGTTGTAATTGATTGCACCACTATAAAGAATTTTACCAGTTAATTTGCATATGTGATTTTTAGAATACCTTAGAGTATTCCTTGCGGATGATAATAGTACATTTCAATTATATTCATATACAATGTATTGAAACTTGAGTCTTCCACCTTAATTTCCATATTTAACATGCATTCATGCATCATAATTTTGCTATTTTATTTTACATGCATTTTCTTTGTGCACAATGAAGTGCATGAAAACACTTGATTAATATTTTTTGTTGATTTCCTAAATTTGTTAAAACATAAAACGTGTTCAACGAATTAAGCAAGTTTTCTGAAATAGTCAGCAAATCATACAGCTGAGATTCCATTAAAAAGTAACTTTATATTACGTGTATAATTTGCTATTTACCCTTTTCAGTCTATTTCCTGCCATCAGTCTTGACACTATTAAGTCCACACTTTTTTGTTGCTATTTACCCTTTTCAGTCTATTTCTTGCCATAACATGAAATGAAATTTGTTTGCTTAATTATTTGATCTGTTATATAAACAATTTAGCTTATTGCAAAATCTTTCTTTTTGGGCAACTGATTTTTACTTAAGCGCTTTTGCTAATTATATGGCTTGGATACCTCTTGCTACTTGCGTCTAGATCCCCTTGAGTAATCTGGACATAACACATTTTGTTTCATCAATTAGAGGAATTGCTAAGTTCACATAAACCAGTTGTTCATACCTCACTGTTTTATCTTTCCCAAACAGATTAAATTTGCAGATGGTGGTATCATCTCTATTGTTTTCCTTTGTTCTGAACTGACTTCATTTAGAATTGTCTTTAAAAGACTGGGGCCTACTCTTGATTGTGGATGTTATAAAACTAATGAACTAAGTATGCCTCGTTTAGGATATCAATTTGATCCTCGTTTAGGATATCAATTTGATCCTTCCAGTTTCTTATGGATGCTAGTTCCTACCAGTGGGCATAGTTTTGGCTTTGATCTGTGACTGAAACATCCATTTCTTTCATATTCTACATTTTTTTTTCTTTTTAAATTTCAAGGACCTATATTTCACTTTGAACTGTTTTGTTTACATATAACATCCTGTATTTTGCATCTGGCTACTTAATTTATCTTTTACATTTGGCATTTTCTTTGTTTTACATCAAGCCCTTATCCTTTTTATCTGCAGGTATGGATGCACAAGTTTCTTATGCATTCCATTCTGAACGAAAGCTATATCCAGAAAAATTCAAGAACCAGCTGGTTAATCAGGTAAACTTGTCAATTGTCATTAACTTTGTTGACTTAAGCTATTTCTCCTAATTTGTTTATTTATTTTGAGTTGAAGGAAATTTATTGTAATTACCTAAAATTTATTTCCTATCTAGTATGAGATCCATCTAATGTAAAAGCACATATTCCTATTGGACTATGCCTGCATAATTGTTTCATCATGGATATGTTGTTGTTAAATCAGCTGGTTGATTGAGAGTAATAACATTAGTAAGGTAAAAAAATTCATGATTGTTAAGATGTTACAATTGGTTAATTAATAAGTGATGATATTTTTAGAATAAGAAAATAAGTGATGGTATAAGATGTTATTTCTTTCTGCTATATTGTATGGCCTTTTCACCATATTATTCTGAAATTTACTTTCAATTGTTTGCTTGAAGAAAGCAACAGTTGAAATATAATACCTAATACTAACTTTTCTAAGTTGATATCTCAATAATAGTTTCAGTTAAAATTATTAATGCCATGTACAAACATTTGATTGTTGTTTGATGTATTGAGAGGCATGATTTCTGGATATGACAAGTTCAATTGCTCAAATGACCAGATTTTGGAAATGGCAGTTTAATTTCTAACTTAATCTCATACCATGAACAGTTCTCTTTCATAAAGATGCATTTATTTTCTTGTAGAGTACATATGCAAAGCTTGGATGCACACAAGGATGGTTCTTTTCTTCTCTTGTTCACCCTTCTTCGAAGTAAGTGTACCTTGCCCATCCAGTTTGTGTATTATGCTTTACTTTGTCTGTATTAAGTAAATGAAAGTGTCTCCTGAAAATGCTATTACTTTTCTTTTTATCTGTTCTAAAACTTATAAGAGAAATCTCGCTACCAGTAGGTCACAATTCGGGATTAAGCATTTGGTGTAGCTTAAAACGAAACAAGTATGAAACGCTTGTTTAATATATAATATATATTATAATCTTTGACTGAGATAGCATTAGTTTTAACGCAGGAATATAGCTCAACTTGCCAAGGTCAAGATCATGAAAAGACATGGTGATTGGCAAGATCTCAGCATTCCCCATAGGTAGATCACTTATTTTTTATGCTCATGATATTGCTCCCATCTCGTAGTTTCTGCTTATGTTTATTCTTCCATGGGAATGTGAAACTGTATTCCTGATATGTTTTAGGGCAAAAGGGAAAGGGATAGGTGAGAATATGCATAGCTAATCTACAAGTAATTGACTATCTCTTCCACACTTCACATTTTGTCGTTTTCCGATGAAAGATTCAAATACTGACCTCACACTGGTATCACATGTTTTAAGACTTCGGAGATATGATTGCAGATATCGTCTGTTAGATTGTGCAGAGAAAATTTACAGCTATTCTAAATTCTTTCCAACACTTGTATTTTGGCATTTATTTTCTTGTAGAGTAGATGACATGACACGTCATTACATGACTCTGTGACTACACATATCAGTTTTAGTTTGTTGTATTTTTAGTATCTGTGGATAGCATTTAAATTGACCTGTTTACCTACGGCATGAAACTTCCACTTAATTCTCTTTTCTTTTTTCATACTCTGAGGCTAGAAACAATGAAATCCCATAGTTGATTTACTATCCATCAGAATGATGGTATATCCATCTATGCTTCTCTTTTATCTCGTAAATTTTGTTCATGATTTAAATATGCAGTATCAAGTCTATCATATGTCTCAACTTACCTAGCTTCTCTGGTGGACTAAATCCTTGGGGAACGCCGAATATACATAAAAGACGTGATGTGTGTGCTTTCTTAATACCTTCTTATCAATTTTCTTTTGTTTCATTTAAAAATGGAAATGGAAGCCTAAGAAGAATCCAGAAACAACATATTCATATTATGTTCTATGCTTTGACTTCATGTCCAGAGAGACTTGACTCCTCCATTCGTTGATGATGGCCTTCTAGAGATTGTTGGTTTTAGAAATACGTGGCATGGCCTGGTTTTGCTAGCACCAAATGGACATGGGACGCGTCTTGCATAGGTGAGAATCTATTATTTTGTAGTATCTAGCTGATCACTATGAACACTTGGATTATGGTAAGAGATGTTTCTCCAAACAAAAAGAGATGTCTATCAGAACAAACCACCACATTAGGATTTGTTCGTTTTCTCTTCGCCTGATGTTTCACACTATTTTTTTTTTTTTTTGTGTTTAGAGGCACACAGACTACGTTTTGAGTTCCACAAGGGTGCGACTGATCACACCTTGATGAGGATCAACGGGAAGCCATGGAAACAACTGCTTCCTGTGGACGATGACATTGTGGTCGTAGAGATTTCTTATCTTGGCCAAGTGAAGATGCTTGCTACTCATGATGATGACTGCAGATCGAAAGTGTTCACGACCCCTCATCTCACTCAGTCAAGATGCAGATGAATGGGATAGTGACAATGAAGATGAGTCCGTAGGGGAAGAATGGAGGAAATTTGGAGCAGCAGATACATTCAAGATTCCAAATGAGGTTGACCTTTCTCACCTCAGTTAAAGCATTCCGTTTGGCAACTATTTTTAATCGGGGTAGTTTAAAAATGAATTTAAAATTCAAATTTTGTATGATGGCAATGATGACGCCTTAGATCAATCCTTGGCTTATTTGGAGGCATTTGACAGAATCAAGAAGTGATTGAGGCTCTTTAATTTAGATTGTTTCTTGATTCTTTTAGTTCTCTATTATTTTGTCTTTAAGTGTTCCTCGATTTGAGTTCTCAACTATTTTTAACTTATGCTTTGAATTGCTTTGTATTGTGGGATTATTTAAACTGGGAGGAGGTCTTGGAGGAGGGGTAGTTGATTGTTGAATAAAGATTACAAAAAATTGGAGTTTTCCAATTCCTGTCGATCCATTGTCCATTGCTATTATTCGCTTGAATCAACGGTTTTGTGATTAAGATCACTTAAACGGTATTCGTGCGCGAATCAACGAATAGTTGATGCCTAAATTCACGGTATTCTAAAGAATCAACGTGTTTTTGGATTGTCTGGGTGTTCTTCATTATTACCACGCGCTTCTGCCTACATCAGTATAGGCGTCGTCACGTAATGATGTTATATGAAAGTAATGATTAAAATAATGTAAAAAGTTACATCATATCAAACATGTGGCTTGATGATGTGTTGCCATGTGGTAAAAATTTAAAATTTAAATTGGTTAATAAATGGTAGCAGTTTTTAATTGGTAACCAAACAATATAATTTCCAATTCGTGTTTTTATTATCATTGTTTGAAGTTAGCAAAATATGTGGCTTGATGGTGTGTTGTCATATGGTAAAAATTTGAAATTTAAATTGGTTGATAAATGGTAGTAGTTTTTAATTGGTAACCAAACAATATAATTTCCAATTCATGTTTTATTATCATTGTTTGAAGTTAGCAAACTTCAACAATTATTTCGTTTAGTCATCAACATTTATATTGGGAAACATTAAGGATATCATCAGTTTTGGCTTCTAACTCAATTCGTGGCTAATTGGAAGAAACAATGGCAAGTTGTACATAGAATATAGATCGTGGTAATGGTAAACAATGACTAGTTTCAGTATTCACTGTACAAATCTTGGCCTCTTTTAATTGACCGAATGGTTAAAAATTATTATCCTCTCTCCTCTGCCATAATCCTCGCAAAGGTTTGCCATGTTTGGACTTGTGTTGATGCTCAGGATAGCACCTGAGCACTAGTGAGCTTTTTCCCTTTTCTTTTCCAATTTTCTTCTGTTTTAGCAGCAAGCCGCTTGCTGACGAGGTGATCCATTCATGCTCAAGTTCGCCTTCCAACAAGCATGAGCCGAGCAAAACTCAATAAGCCATGAGCCGGCTTGCTGAGTTATTGACTCGTGTGTTTAGGCTACCATGGAACTCCTCATCTTCGGACGATAACACTTTTCCTTTTCCCTCTTTTTTTTTTTTGGGACAGACATTGTGGATCCTCAAAAAGACCAGGGCATTATTTTTCCACAAAGAACGCGTTTTATTGAGAAATGATCTAAAAAAATGTTGTCACAAGGCTCTATTAAGACAAACATAGACTGCTCACTATGTTTCATCAAAGATTGGAGTAAAACAATGTATAAACATTTCATCTTCCTCGAGAATTGCTTGTACATACGAGAAATTGCATACTAAAACAAAAACAACAAACAATTCTAAAGTAAAAGAAATTTGTCAAAATCATTCTGAATTTTTGGACACTCTATTCTGATGACACCTGCCTGAACTGCATTTATCTTACAACAGATCAAATTAATTATGAGGTATATAAGCAGATACATTTAAGGCGAAGGTAGGAGGAAGTTTACAATATTTATAAGCCTGCATATTGACGGTCCCCCAAGCATTTTGTGACTGCCTCATTAGCCTTCTGAGATTCTGCGCGTTCTTCTCGTTTCTTTTTCTCCCTGAAAAGGCCATAATAAATGTTAACACAACGTTGATGAACCAATTGGTAAAGGTCAACAAGAATTATATAATAAGACAATGTAAGAAGACGTCAGATAAGCCTGGAAGGTAGCATGTGAATTGGTATATGTTTGGTGCACAGTATTCTACAAGACTAGTGGAATCCAAAGAAGATTTATCTTTTGATCACAGGGAAGTCAATTGCATGAAAAACAATCATTCGTCTCCCCAACTGCAATGATTTTAGTTGTAATTAACCACCATCTCTCTAGGAGAAGAATACCCCCATCAGGAAGGTTCCGCTTTTCCCGCAGTCCCAAAGAAACATTATAGAATGTGCAACCATCGTATATTTGGCATATGCTACGTACACAGTATATTTGGCATATATATACCTAACAATTTTATTGATCAAGAGCTTGAAATCTCGGGGGGGAATTCTCACCTGTCAACATATTCCTTTAGCAGCTCTTTTGCTTGCACCAGCTTAGAAAGCAGATTGCGGTAGACATCAAGGTCACGATCAACACTTTTCTTATTTACATTCAGTGCTGCACAAAGCTGTCAAGCCATAAAAAGAAATAATTTAGTAATAAATACATCTCTCTTTTTTATGTGGATTACTAGGAAGCATACTACACTCCCCTCAAAGCAAATCGTTTTCAACCTGAATCCAAAATTTTTATAGCTTCACTAATTACTCATAATGCATAAAGGACATAGTGTATTAATACTCTCTGTGAGAGAGAAAGAGAGATCACTCTAATAAAAATTTTTAGTCAAAGTACAACAATACAATGCTGATCAAGGAGAGCAGTTTTCTATCTTTACCATACGAAAAAACACTTTTAACTCTTAGGCGTCTATAGAGCACCGCACTTTTTTTTTTTTTTTTGGTGGGGGGTGGGGGGGTGGGTGTGTCCAGCTAGTTAGGCAATAGATAACATTTTGTTATATGGGATACAATGATGTAAAAGGATGGTTTCTGTCTATGTCATTCAGTCATTTCTCCAGTAATTCAGTATGCCCTTATCTTCAATTCAAGGGAAAAGACTGAATTTGGTCCTTAGGCTCCTAAAAAAGTCACAATTCTTGAGAAAAAATAAATTCAATCTCAATGAAAGATTACATTTGGAGCCTGTTTTGATAACTCTATTTTCACTTTATCCAGAGGGATTAACACAGATCAGAGCTGCTCATTTTATCCATATGCCCTATATCCCATATTATGGGAGAATGTTACGTTTTCTGTGACATAGTTTGATAGATGCAATACCATTTACTAATAAAACGTCATTTAAATCCCACATAATACAATAGAAAATGAAAATAAACTTCTATTACAGACCTCATAATAGACTAAAAATGTTGCCTCATTCCATCAATATATTGATATGTTAATAATCATCCCCGGGCAGATAATTGATTATTGAAACCAAAATAGCAAAATAGGCATTCTTATCTTGAGACTTCAGAGAATGAGAGTTGCATGAACAAAAGACGAAACAATTTTTACCTTTCCTAAGACACTGGGTTCCGGTGCATTTGCTAACTCCAGAAGCCGGAAGAGACCAACAGCAAAGAATCGGCTGTAGCTAAAACTTCCTTTGCTCCCTGCTCTTTCTGCAATGTCCTTTAGAACACCTTCAACTTCTCCTTCCCTTGATGCAAAATCAACTAAAGTACTGGCATTCTGAGAACGTGCCCATTCTTCTAACTTCTGCGCGTCAGCCCTGAAATACATAAAATTGGACATAGATGATTATTCCATGAGAGCTTAATTCAGCAACTCAAGATAAAAAGGCCACATTCTATTCAATGAAGTAACCAAACTTGATCGGAAGAGCGTCGTGTATTCTACATTAGCAGCTGTGATGTATGGAACACAACCAGAATCAACATGTAACACAGATTTTCTCAAATGCTCAATTTATCAAACTTTGTGAATGAATGGTATCATTTTTCAGCTATATGAATATTCTGATTTACACCATAAAGACAACTGGAGAGAAGTTAGTCAAAATAGAGATCAGCTCATGCTTGATTCACATACTGTAGAGAAAACTGATGAGTAAAATAGATATAAGAAAACAAAATCATTGAACGATGTTTAAGACATGCCTATATTGATCAGGGTCCTCTTTTAGAGCCCTACTATAAGCTTTAAAAATAGCATCTCTATCCTCATCGCTTGGGTAGCCTTCCATAAGCTGATCATACACTGTAACAAAACCGAGTGCAAACATAGGATCGTATCGGTATGTACTCTTGTATCTCATCAAATGTTGTTGGACTATCAGCTCTTGCAATACGGTGTTGTATATACTCGGAATTGGTTTCTTATATGCCTTCAAGAAATTTAGCTTTGTCTCCGATACAGTAGGCAAATCTGAAACAAATCAAAATCCAAGGAAATATTAAAAGCTTATTATCTTGAGTTTAATCAGTAAAATAAGTAAAAAAACATATATGTCAAAGGGTAAAACTAAAAGACAGCGCCTGAAACAAATCAGTTAAGTAATTAAAATCTAAAATTTATATCTCAAAATTTCACTCTTATAAGGATGAACTAACAATATCATACGTTGGTTAACAATAATGTCAATCTATTTCTGACCTATCAGTGGAAGGTACAACAAGCTTAATGGACCACTGGAATATTTTAACCGATCTAAACGGATATTTGATTGTCATTATCCTTCTCTCGTTATTTCATTACCACCAAATTGACAACTGCTCAATCACTAATAAGCATTTCAAACACCCGTTAAATTCCCACCACTCATTCTACCTCATTATAATTTACCCATTATATATTTATCATTTCATTAACTGGAACAACTCAACTGAACCATTATCTAGATGATACAATATTCAAAATTTGGCACTGCAGAGACACAACAAATCAAGGTGCAAAAATTCAATCCCAAAGTGAAACAAACTGGTATCCATTTAGTAGATGACAATTTTTGAACTTGGGCTTTTTCGTTTGACATTGTGTTGGCGACCAAAAATGTTCATTGCTTTCCAATAGATAGCAAAGTTGGTCAAGACATTTCTCGACAAATTGAAGCCAAATTCCCACTCTTCACCAACAGAATTACGTTTTTCTCTGGCTGCTACTTAATCCCAGCTAGTCACTTAATTTTAACTTGTAAAATCAATCAATATATCATAAATCTAAGAAACGGCCATATTTATCTTTGAACCGCCGAATGTAGCAATTTCAGGAGATGACAAACCTGTAGCAGTGGACATGCACTGAAGTACCATGCGGGAACTCGTCGAAGCTCGTAAATAACACGAACTGCCTGATGAAAACGCACTACGGAACTTGAAAGCTTCGAATTTGGAAGCCAAATTACGCGCGGAAGGAATTGGAAACTTCGATTGACTAATCGAACTGACAGAAATCGAAGTTACAGCGGCCATTATTATTAAAGAATTAAAGCGATTCTTTCTGTTGTGAGAAATTCGTTCAGTGTGGGAACTGATTATCCATTTTCTTCGGGAAAGAAGAGAAAGGGCTTATCCGGAGGCTAAATTTGTATTTTTGACCAAAGTCATAAATCGTGAGAGAAAGCCAATAGGAATTTGACACCTGGACTCTAAGCATGCTGCTTACCTCACACTTGTCGAGCTATTTGTGTTTCATATTTTATTATTAAAATTTATTTATTTATTATTGAATATTGGAAATTATGCGTGTGGCTATGGGAGCTTAGGACGGATTTTGGCAATCCGGATTATTTATTTATTTATTTTTCAAAATTAAGGTAGAATGTTTTAGGTGTATATGTGTCAAAAAATATTGATATTAAATTCAAAAAATTTTCCAATGTACAAATGTCTACATTGTATACTTGTTAAATAATTATTAGGGATTTTCAAAAATAGAAAGAGAGAGGAAATTTTTGATTGGATAAATTAATGTTTGACATTGTCATAAAAAATGTCATCTTCATG
>CAVNYN010203129.1:0-10168 GCA_963692815.1 Nyctanthes arbor-tristis | reverse complement strand
TACATTTAAAAAATTAGTGTGCCAATTGCTGAGCCGCCACTAGCTAAGTGCAAGTTGTACGTCTAGCGACCCTAGTTAACTGAAAACGAAGGCAAGAGGTACTCCAAGCCCACGATCTTTCTATTAATTATTCAAAACGGCCATGTACGTTTGCGAATTGAGAGAGTGGTGGGAAGGAGATATGGATTATTGATATTAGAAAGCAAGTATCTCGCATACTAATTTAATTTAAGAGAACACGTAAATAAGAATTCTATGTCTTTTTCAATCACATACATCATGTAATGTAGTCACGAATTGATATGGTGCCTACAATCAGTCCAAAACATTAAACAATATAAGAATTTTAGCTCATATTAGTTAGTATTGATGTACATCTATTACTCCACTAAATTAGTTATAAATAAAAACCAAAAAAAAAAGGGAGATTGGTAGATTCACTTAAATAATTCATGTATGTACTATTATTTTGAATTAATGGGGTCATTATCTTGGGGGAGTCCAAATGGACGCCTAATAATGCAGCTAGTTGAGCAAGCGGACACTTTAATATGTTTGTAGTGACGTGCAAGTTTTGTCTCGATACAGCACGTCTTCATCTCTAGCAAAGTTTCCCCTCTTTCTCCCACCCTTCGTACTATCTATATTAATAACATTTGGCACAATTTGTCATTTTTGTTTTTATTGTTTTAAAGAATTTTGCTTTTACAAAAAATGAAAAAACTTCCATGTGTCTTTCATTTACAATATTTTTCATTTAGGTTGCAGCTGCTCTTGTCCGCTTCTAAACTGCCTAGAATAAGCACATTTTATGAAATTGCTAAAATTATTGTGCCAACCTGAAAAGTAAAAAACCAGATGTATTAATCATTTTCCTACCAAACATTAATAAAATAAGCAGTGACGTTGCGCATTCTTAAAAAGAAATTATATTGTAAACCACTATAATAATAACATTACAAGGGAATGATTTCTTAGTCTCAATCTAACAGTATATAATATAGCATTGTATGATATCATATTATTATTGAGCACGCATCAAGACACGCTACATGGGAAACTACAACCATGTGGCATGCCTCGATGCATGTCGCATGTCCATATGACATCACATGGTGTCATACATATAATGCTAAAATATTTTTAACTGATTTATACTAAGATAGACTAAACGCAAATGGTTGTTTTCTTTTTCTCAAACTCATTAATTAATTTCTCTAGTATTTTATCTTGAAGTTTGAAGTGATCTTATTCCCCTTAACCGTCATTACCATTATTGTTATCTTGCACACCTGACATCTTAGAGGGTTGGCCCCATGAGTGAGATCCATCCATCTCCTCTCAAGTCTCATATATGCAATTGTGCATGGCAAAAACTTTTCATCAATGTCACTGTTACGTGTGTTTACACTTAAAACGAACAACGTGTGTATATATATATATATATATATATAAACCGTGCTCACCATCAATGAATATTATACATCAAACGTCTGCCCAACAGATCAAATGTTTAAAATGTTGGACGTTACACGTTAGCACACATAGTGATCAATTCGGGTAACAGATGATGACTTATTAGTTGATTTGGTTTGGGTTAATTAGGTAAATGGAGAGAATGCCCTCAGAATCACTGAGTATTCAAGAAAATGTGCCCAAATTCATTGTGTTTAGCCAGTTTTTTGCAAGCGTTAACGGACAAAGGCGGCTATTTTCTATCGTTCTCCAATATTTTCTTTTCTTTTTTCTTTTTTTCCCCTACAGAAAGACAACGTTGGAGGAATTCATAATTCGTTGAATGGGGTCAATTTTGTTCCGATAGGATAGAATTGAAATTGGAAGTTGGCACGTGGTCACGTCAAATATGGACCAACATTTATTTATTTGTTTATTTTTAAATATATAGTTAAAAGCACAGTTCTATTAAATTAAACTAATAATAATAACTTCCCTGGTTGCTTTCAATGGATTCTGTAATTAAATACATAAAATTGTTTCAATTTTTAACATTGTTAGTCCCCCTTCCACCATTTTTCTTTTCCTTTTTTTTTCAAATTTTTTAATTAAAATATGTTAAAAATTTTATTTTTTTTGTTTTGCCAAAAATGCCCCAGTCCACAACGGTCGAAATTGACATTTTCCGTCTCCAATGATGAAAAATGGGATTTCACTAAAGGTTAGGGATGTAAAAATATAAAATTAAATGTTAGGGACGTAATCGATAAAAAGCTGAAAGGTTGGGGATGCTAGGTGTAATTAACCCTAAAAGTAATTATAAAAAATTGGGGGAATCAAATGGAAACGATACCATTGGCTCGAAAGTTTGCTGATCTGGACTTGATCACCTGAATTTCATGTGACCAATATCATTAATTTGGAAATGAATAAAAAGACACACTTATGCCCAGAGTGGATAAAGACGGCAGAACCAGCCGATTGAGCGGAGCCAAAGCTCGTGACGTGTATTAGATGGACCAAAGCTCAGGCCAAGTCTCGAAAATGAGGTGACGCGAGGAGAGGCGAGGCGAGGCGAGGCTTGAGCCGGATTAGCCTGCTGAGCTCATTCAGCTCACGCGAGCTGAGTCATATTTATGGGCTCAACAAGGAGAAATGACTTATATATATATATATTATATTTTACATCTAGCGTCCCCCACTTTTATGTTTTTATGGATTATGTTTCCAACCTTTATTTTTCTTTTTGTACGTTCCCAACTTTTAAAGAAATCCCCAATTCGTCCATGATGACGGAAACCGTCAAATTCACCTTTTAAAGTCAGGGGCATTTTCGATAACATACAAAAAAATAATATTTTAATTTAAAAAATTAAAAAAAAAAGACTTCTGTTATTTCTGGAAACCTAGAAATGACAGTTGTTCCGGCAGCGAGCGCTTCCGGAAATTTTCAGCAGCCAAAGATCTACCGTGAGTCTCCTCCCATTGTACTTGCTAAGACAGCAAACACGGCGGGGAAGGGGGAGACTCCTCTCTCTTTGCTGCCGCTGCCGAAAATGGCAGCAAGGGAGGAGTATTCCCTCCTTGCTGCTATTTCCAACAGTCTCCCATCTTCCCTGTGCTTGCTACCATTTCCAGCAACAAGTACAGCTGCCATTTCCAGCAGCTAACCCTTTGACTACTGGAATCTCCCCCTTTTTTCTATTTTTTTCCTTTTTTAATTTTTTAAATTAAAATATTAATTTTTTGTATGTTACCAAAAACGCCCTAACCTTGACATGTGAATTTGACGGTTTCTGTTACTATGGGTGAAATTGGGGATTTCTTTAAATATTGCAGACGTACATAAGGAAATATAAAGGTTGGGGACGTAATTCGTGAAAATGTGAAAGGTTGAGAACGTACAGAAGGAAAAATAAAGATTGGAGACGTAATTCGTAAAACTGTGAAAAGTTCGGGACGCTAGATGTGAAAACCCCATTATATTTTTAGTATTTTTTAAGAAAATAAGAAATAAAGTTAACGAATCGAGCCCAACTCAGCTCGGCTTGAAAATAGCTCGAGCTAAAGCTGGAGCCCAACTTAACTTTTTTTGAGTCTTGAGCTTTTTTTTTTTATTTTTTTTGCTCGAGACAAAGAAACTTGAGCCAAAACCGAGCCAAGATTATAGGTTCTGAGTCGGCTAGTTTACATTCCTAGGTGAATTATCTTCTAGGTTCAAGTGAAAGGGAGGTGGGATTTTTGGGTTCAACTGGAATTTGACGTTGGAATTTTAATGGCAATTAGGAAGGCTAACATTTGAGATCGTGACTTGCGCAGGACTTGAGTGGGGTGAGCTCACTTTATATTTTAGGTGGGAATCACTGCTTTGTTGCCTGCCTGTTGGGCCCGACTGAATACGCTCTTGGCTCAATTGAATATTCTCTTATACCCTCTTTCCATCTACTAATGCAAGAGTATGATTAATGTTAAGGAAAAAAACTTATATTTGAGTATGATTAATGTTAAGAGAAAAAACTTATATTTGGGTTCCCCCCTCCACCACACGTAAATAATGTTAAGGGTATTAGAGCATTCTCAATATAAAGAGGAAAACGGAAAACGGAAGGGAAAAATGTAAAACAGAAAAAAATGGTGGATACCCTAAAATGGGGGTAAAAATTGGCAATTTATTTAGGTTTTTTCACCCTCTGAAATTTGGATTTATAACCGTATAAGAGCAAGACAATGTAAGAGTAAAAAAGTTAAGGCTAAAAAACATATTTCCAAATATGTGTAAGGGGGCTCCTGATCCCCAATAACATGGGGCCATATGTGCAGGAGGCCTCCTTAGAATTTTTCGTTTATCCCCCACATGAATTGTGCTTTAATATTAGATAGTTTAATGGTTTCCCCGACATTGAGAATGCTCTTGGAGATAATAAATGTAGGATAGAAAAATCTAAATTTGGGTTTTTTCACCCAACAATAGAAAATAGTGTTGGGGGAAGACGGAAGAAAAAATATATTTTGTGAGGAAATTGGGTAAATGAGGCACATTTTTTATTTTGAAAAAGCATGGCAATCTATAGTGTCCAATTGTGAGGTCAAATAAAAACTTTTCCCTTATATCTATGTTTTTCCCCAAAATTTTCCCTACGCATTATTTAAGAATAGGTTTTCCCCCTTTATTGTTACACTTTGGGTTTTTTCCCTTCAGATTTTTCACCGCATATTAATCTTGTTCTTAGAGATGGAAAAACCTATATTTGGATTTAAAAAATGTAAAAGATAGGCTAAATTTAGCCCGTCATTTAAAGAATTCTCTCCATCTTTTCACCCATACATTTTTCCCCTAACATTAATAATACTCTAAGAGAAGTTTAAACTTGAAACTTATACAGAACATTTATGTGCATAAGTACTTCACTAACATCCATTTCTTGAGTTTAAGAAACAGATGACACTAGGGGATGACGAGAAACAGATTCACCTTGTACAGTTAAAATATGCCAAAAGAACTTAAATGCTTTCTTTATGAGTACAATTTATGAGTACAAACTATGTATTTCAATAAAGATATCAACCTAAGGTAAAAATAGTCTGTGAAAGCAAAAAATACTATTGTGCTTTTACTTTGCCTTACAAATAAGAGAAAATTGTATTATTTTAATCCAATCAACAATATTTGTAACATGTGATTCAAATTGAACTGGAGTAGATGGATGCTCAAGTTTTTGGATAGGAGACTCGAGTACAAGCTACACCAGTTTAGGGGTTATTATTGTTGGTGGCTTTGTATTGTAGTTTTTGTACACTGTGTTTCAGAAGGATATATATCTATACAGGGACGAAAACAGGGGGACCACCCTCTGCCCAGGCCTAGCCCAAATCGTGGCTTGGTCCAAGAAAAAAGAGGGGAAAATTTTTTTTTGGTCTTTGGGTTAGGGGTAAAAAAATTGGGCTAGGGATAACAGGCCTTTACCAACACAACCAGTCAGCCCAATATAAACCCATTACTGGCCCAAAAAAGAAGCCTAAATTTGTGACCCAATAATCTCAAATTTAGAGATTGTTCCTAAATTCCCAATTCAGAATTTCAATTTTGAAATCCCCAATTCATCTAATGATCTAATGACATCCTCAAAGTCTCACTGCTCCGGCTGCCTTTTCGGTTCTCGCACACGCTAGCAGTATCCTTTGGAGAGTCCGGCCTCCACAGAAGGCTCCACTACTTCACCAGTTCCTGTTGGCTGCTGTTGTCCTGCTCGTCCGCGAGACCGCGGACCCCGCCTCTGGCCCTCCACCTCTAGGCTCCAGCTCCAGCTCCTTGCTCCACTGTCACCAACCACCAGGTAGTAGGCACCAATGAGGCAGTCAAGAAGCAGAAGTTAAAAGAGAACGCTGGGTTTCAGACTCCAAAATATTTGAACTTTAATTCTTTAAACTTTGAAGGTAATTTTAAAATTCTAACTTCTAAATTGTAATTCTACATTTTAATAGCCAACAAGTTAAGAAATCGAAATTATATAAATGGTATTTAGTGGTAAGCTCGCTGCTTGTTTCTTATATAAACATAAACTGTAATTTAAGTATTTAACTATTGTTAAAAATTTGCAATTTTATTTCTTAAGTTTTGGATGTTGGACTTGGGGTAGGATCACTTGGATGATAAATTTTGAATTGTCGGACTTGGAATTGGATCACTTGAATGTTAAATTGTTGAATTTTGGATGCTGGATGATGAATTTTGGATGTTTAATTTTGAATGTTCAATGATGAATTTTGGATGTTGGATGATAGAGTTCGATGTTAAATTTTAGATGTTGGAGTTGGATGTTAAACCTACTTTCATTGTTTTTAGGTGTGTTGTATTAACGAATATTTTCCTCTGTCTCAAAGAAACTGGAAATCTTAGGTTAAAGTTTTGTTAATTTTAGCCTTTACAATATGCTGCTTTAAGTGCTCCACCGACCTTAGTGAGCAGTCCACGGTGGCACGCCGGTGCCGGCCGCATACAGCTTTTTGATATTTCAGTCTGACTAGGGATTAGCTGACGTGCTAGCTACGTCCCTTGTGCACTTGTACTACTATGATGAAGATTGTAATTGTAGTTCAAAAAAATAAAGAAATCTATATATTACAAAAGTAGGAGGGCGGCCAATGGGCAATCCTTCAATTTTCCCTTCTAAAAATTTCAAGCTATTTTTGGAAAATGGGATTAGATTTGTGCTATTTTTGAAGAGTTGGGTGTGTTTTCTGTATAGTATCAAATAGAGGTAATGGAGTGGACTAAGCAATATTCCAATATTCCAAAATGCCTGCTGAGCTTTTAATTTCCCAATGCAATGCAACAGCCTGGAAGCTTCCCCATCATTTCAGAAAGTATTTCTTTTCTTTTTTGTTCTTCCGTAACTGGCCAGTTATGCATGTGCTTTTAAATATATTTACGGGGCCCATCATTTATTTGTCTCACTTCTTTTATACGACTTCCAACTAGTCTATTTCTTTTCCTTCATATTATATAGTTGCGTGGCCCAGCATAATGGTTATTTAAAAAAGACAATTGCTTTTTAGGTACATTTTCCTACTAGCATTTTTCAATAGCCACGTACCAATCCCTTTCTCACCAACGAGGCGATGAATATGCCAGAAGTATCTTTCTTTTTTTTTCCTTTTTATTTTTTTGTTTTTTTTTGGAAAAATGCCAAAGTTTCTTCTTCTTCTTCTTCTTCTTCTTTTTGAAGCGACCAAAAGTTTCTTTGCAACCAAAGAATTGTTAAAACCGATTTGGGATATGCTTTTGCTTATGAGTATTCAAATGTGATTGATTCACATTTATGCAATGAGTCGTTGATCTAGAAAGATATTGTGAACCAGCTAAAATCAAAGTTAAAGCATCTTCCCTGATGGCTTTCCTTTGACAATCCTTTTGGATACTCTCAAGGTGGAAAGATTTTTGGTCAATTTTAAACCGTGTTTCTAGAATTTTGCCATTTTATTATAATTTTATATATATGTTTTGATTTACTGTGAAGATGTTTATAATATTTTTCCAAGAAAATTTTACATTTTTCCAAAATAAAACAATATTACTATATAGATAGGAATAAGAAAGCAATTTGTCTTTGTCATATATTAATTTTTAAGAGAGGAAAAAAGTACTGTTTTAAATGTATCATTTCATATTATGGTTAATATGTTTTTATTTGTTTTTCCAATTATTGAAAGAGTTATTAGCACAAAATGAAACCAATCTTATTTATTTTTTATTCTGTTTGTAGTGCCTGCATTGAAAAATGAGAAGTTTCTTGAGTATTGATTTATCGATAAATGGCATTTATTCTGTCTCAAGTTTGATTTGGGAAAAAACTTAAAAATTTATTACGATTTATGAAGTGTTCTAATTGTTCTATATTGTTAGAACTTAACGAGTAATTATTGTTTAATGGGCTCCATTTTAATCTGATGTATGCTTGCTTATATATGTTCTGATAAAATTAATTGTTTTATACAAATTAATTTAAAATGGATTTTACGGCTTGAGAAGCATTAGATATGCGATAAAGAAGGGAATAGGTTGAATGAAATGTTGATGTATTATATGTGTGGATACTTTGTACACATCTAATTGAATGTCCGGCTTCTGCCAATAGAAATGTGCTTCAAAAGTGAAGCTTCCATCATTCTAAGCCATTTTCATAGACCGCTAACTGTCTATATCAATTCAATTGTTGATCAGTTATTTGGCTATAGGTGTCTGCCTAAGGCTAGTTGAGTGATTGAGTTATTTGTTGTGCATTGACTATACAATTATATCATTTCCAAGTCAAACAAAAGATAATACAAGAAATAGTGAAACCGTGAAACTTCTTTTATCTTTAGTAATGAGATTTTAGTTTTGCATAACTATTTATGTAGAGGTATAAACTGCACTGTATTTGGCTAGCTCAACCTCATTTCAGATAGATTTATGCGAAGCCAACTTCAATTTAGCAACCCCTCTTACAGTAGATGCTTGAAATCTAGAATTTGAAATTGGATCAAAAGTAAGAATTTCAAATGGCTGATAACTGAGAGAAAACCACAACTAATAATCCGATAATAATAATAATCAGTTCAATATAAATATATATATATATAGAGAGACAAAATTGATTAAAAATGAAGTCAATATCTATTTTTGTTATTTATTAAAAAAGGTCATTTTTTTATTTTCTATGCTTGGACTTTCTAATGTATGTATATGGTTAATTTGTCAACCCATTGTCCCATCCAAAAATAAATAAATAAATTAATTAATTAATTAACAGCCCATTTTTCATGCAGTTGTTTTACACTAGTTTCCATTTATACACGAAAAGAGACATGCTAAATGTTTACCATATTAAAGGAATGTCAACTAACTTATTTCAATAAATTTACAAATTAAAAAAAGGGGGGAAATGGATGACGTTGAAATCATGTTACTATTTTTTATAATAACAATAAGTCACAATAATTATTGAATGGAAATTGATGTTAACTATGTCATTATAATACCGTAGTTCAATTGAACGTCTAAATATAAAAGAATAAATAAGTCTCAATTAAATTGTTTTAATAAATTTGCCACAGCATAAATGAGTAAAATCAACTTGGCATTTGTTTCCCAAAAAAAAAAAAAAAAAGGAGAGAGAGAGAAAGAAATCCACTTGGCATTAAAAAAAGCAACCAAATTATATAAGAATAAAATTTCGAAACGGTAACATTAGAATTCGTATTCGTTTTCCTTTAAATAAATAAATTAGGTCATAAAACCTTGTCGAATGAAAATCGCTATTACTTATAACATTAAATTTGGGTATTGATGATCTTGCCCAATCCAACACTTACATTGGGTTTTTATAGCATTGGTTGAAATTCGTTTTAAAGTTCTCTAATTGTGTTGACTTGGGAACTGGGTTGAACTTACCAATTCAATGTTGGGGATTTTGTTAGTCCAAATTTAAATGTTAAAAACAAAGGGACAAATAGATGTAAAGGTTGGTGACCTTTGCTGCAATTTACCCTAACATTGACTTTGATTGCATGTATTGTACAAGGTAAATAGTTACAATTCTAAATGAGCTACTTTTAAGATAGATGATATCAGTATTGCATCATCAAATTGGAAAAACAAAAGGTAATTAAAGAAAGTCTGAAGAGAATAAAGGTCAATTAATAAATCTCAATTTTACATTTCCCTTTACCATCGTGTTTTGTCGAGTCGTGTATGTGGTTCGCCTGCGTTGTTTATTTTTTAGTTTTCCATGCACAATTCACCAATTATATAAAGTTTATGATTTATGATTCCCAAGTTATGTTTTGCAATTGTTCAAAGTAAACTCACCAGGTTTGGTGTTTGTGATTTATAAAACTTAATACAATTATTATCTGTGATCCAATAATACTTGATATAAATAAATCATGAAATGAAGATTTACAATAACTGTGTTTTTTTAATACATTAACTGTGATATATTTTTTTAACATTAAACAATGAATTGGATACTTAACTTTTTTCCTCACGTTTTATGATAATATTTACAGTTAAATCACTTGACTTTGTTTTTGTCGTAGTTCCTATATGTTGTCTTTTGTCGTAATTCAATCAAAGAGGGTAATAATTTTATTCCTCTAATAAAATAGAAAATTATGAGAAGCTTTATCTCATAATCTAAATCTTTATATGTATTTATTGGGCCTTTTATTT
>CAVNYN010203126.1:0-43133 GCA_963692815.1 Nyctanthes arbor-tristis | reverse complement strand
CCCATTCAGTGCCTTTGGCACTGAATGGGTGTAATCATATAATATTTCCAATTAAAAGCAAAGACGGAAAAAATTTGTCTCTTAAAAATGGAAAAAAAATTTCTGGCACTCTAAAGAGTTACCTATTCCATTTTCTTCGGAAAATCAAGAACCGCCATATAAATTTAGAGGATACAATTTATTGTTAAATTTGAACTCTTAAATACATATGTGGATTCTCTATTGGTCAATAGTATCGACTCTGGTACCCCTAAAGTATCAAATATTTTTTTCCTTACAATATCGATAACGACCATAACTTATTTAGAATACTTCTGTGCTTTTTCTTCTCCTTCTATTCATTTCTCTTTGTAAATGAAGAAAAACTACTTAAGTCTACCTTCTAAAAGCTTTTCTAATCGAATGCACTTTTGGGGGAAAAATTACCTTGGACACTGAGTCAGGTTTCACAGACATTGGATGTCTCAGTTATGAAGATACCGAAAAGCGAAAAGCTCTCCATCATTTTTCCTTGAACAATATTATTGTTAGCTTTCAAAAGGTCCTCCAAACCAGCCAGAGAACTAAAAGCTAAATATTATCTAATATATATATATATAATAGTTTCCTAAAAATATTTCCCATCCTTTTGCACTTTCCAAGTCCGTCCTTTCAGTTTTAAAAAATACGGACATAATTTTTACATACGATGTTCAATTCATAATATATGCTTTTGAGGTAGCTTGACAAGAAGGATTGAACCAGTCGCTTTGCCACTGTTAACGATAGATTTTGGATGGTTGAATTCATCTGCTATTTTTTTCTTTTGTATGTTTTCTATTTTATTTTAAGTTGACAGTTGTGTTTTGCACCTATTTGGTAGTCCTTTTTTTTGGATTCGATAAGCCGATTAGGACATTTATCTAAATGCTTAGCTTCTTCTTTCTTTGAGTAATTTCCCTAAATTTTCAATCCTACCTAGCTTTAATTTAGATTGTTGATATTACATGTATTGATAAGAGAACAATATTGATCTCAACCAATATGATCATGACAACAATAGAATTGTTAGAAAATGAGTACGCATTTTCTTTAGACGAAATCATTATGTCAAAGAGATACAGAAATTTGAAAACTTAAACCCCTATCTAAAATTGTATAGCTACTTTACCTGGTATACTGTGTTTTTCCAATTCTATTGGTGATTCTATTTTTGGAAAGTTAATTGTTTCAATAATTAGATTAAAATGTATTGAGATTTATCGCATAGTATTAATCAATCAGTATTGATTAATTGTTATATGTTAATACGTTTATCAATACTTTATATCCATTATCGCTTTTGTTTTAATTTATGGATTTTTTCAATTAATATTTTTCCTTTTTTTATGGTACTTTGGTTAACATATTTTTAATCACTTTCAGATTGTTTTTTCCAATACAACGCATGAGTGAAAAATAGTTTTCAATAAATTCATGAAACATCTTTTAGGGGATGAAAAGTAGATGTCAAAGTAAATGAGCATTAACGTCTCATTCCAGTCTAGATCTTCTATTAGGAGTAGAAAATGAGCTGGTAATAAAAAAAGATCGCAATAATTTAATAATAATAATAATAGTAATAATCGTGCGACAATTAAAGGTAGAAACACAGATTAACGATCCAAATTTTATCCCGTTTAGCCATCATAGACTTTAGCCTCATTGATAATCAAACATTTTGAGTAAAACCGAATGCAAGATCGTGCTTTGGGAAAGAAAGGGAGGGTTTGCAAATTGAGCCAATCATGATGTTGATAAAGGAAAAAAACGGATGAGAAAACATTAACTAGGCTCACTACTATAAATAAGTTTTTTTTTTTTTTCTTTTTATTCGTAGTTTTAGAATGCGTATGGCATTGCGAGAGCCACATGATTATGAATTTATGTTACAATGTCTTGATCAAGTTAGCTGTATGGTGAACCAAATTTCATTAATTATGTGCCACAGACAACTCGTATAATTTAATTAGGATAATATATCTTTACAAAAGTTTCAAAATCAGTTTTCTTTTCCTCCTTCTCCTTCTCCTCCCTTTTTTTTTTTGGTCTAAGAAATTTGTTCTTAAAATGGCTTCGAAAACAAATTCTCATAGAAATTATTAAAAATTTCTAGTGTTCCAATAGTACTCGAAATTCAATACTCCTAGTCAATAGAAAATTCATGTGTTAGAAAATCTAGTTTAACAAAAAATTAGACTCCTAAATCTATATATCGGTTCTTGATTTCGTCAAAAAAGAAATAAATATCACTTTCAAAGTACCACAAATTTGTTCATTCTTCAATGATTTCCAAGCTTTCACATAGGATGGCGACATCCTAAATGAAAATGTTTAAAAATCTCTCTAAAGTTTTGTAACAATCCTTACATGGTTTGTATTTATATACACCACGTATATTTTACATCCATGTGTCCGTGTGGATGCCCATATGAGATAGAATGTTTTGTACCAAAATTTCTTGAGGCTTTTTAAAAATACCCATGTACTGCATTTATGTCCTTTAGAATGACATAAATTTCTTTTACGTTATTAGTATTAAAGAACGCTTGACTTTTGAATTATATATTTGTCGTACACTCCGCCATCCTCATCCTCTTCCTCATCAATAAAGCAATTACATTATACTGAAAATCTTCCGCCCCGCCCCCCAAAAAAAAACTTTTAAACATTACAAAGGTATTGTAAGGGAAGAGAATTGAACACTGACCAAAAGTGTAAACAACCATCAAAGAATGCCACTAGATTACAAAAGTCTTAGCTAAATGTAAATCATCTTTCAAAAAGGGGGAAAGTCAAATTCCATAATTACATTTCAATATTTTACTTAGGTAAAAAAAAAATGTAATTTTGCATCAAGTCAAGAATTCATTCAAAGCATATTCAAATTAAATTGTTCAGCAATGTTTCTGGAATCCATTGCAAAAAATCAACGGGGCTTTATTATGTATTCCGATTCAAAGAAGGCCAGTACGTTGACTTAGAACACATAACGTAACAAACAACTCCCATGCCAAAAACATTGGCCTCCCAATTACTTGGATTGGAAGAGTTTATTGTAACTACTCTGTAACACAGTCAATTGAAACTGCATGCTTACACTCAAGGTAAGATAGACGATTATGTTGGGCATATACTCGACCGACTACTCTAAAAACTAGTCAAACTTACAGGAGTTATCCAGGCTATGCAGGGATTCTGGAAGATACTCTGACAGCATTTTCCATTCGAGTATACCAATCACCAATCCTTGTATGTTCTACCATGTCCCGACCTGACTTCAGGAAGCGAATGGGTCTCAGAACACCATAGACAGCTAGGTCAGCTAAATTTGGCTTTTTATCACCTGATTAAAGGATGAGAGATAAGTTGACAGTCATCTATCTTTGGATAAGCTCACAAAAGTAGAGTTGCTTTTGAATAGCACCAGCAAACATGTTTGAAAATACCAAAGCTACATTCTGAACTGCTTTCATGGTTCTCATTTTATTTTCAACTGAAGAATATGTTAAGTGCAGATTTGAAGCAAACTCAGGAAATGCCGTGCTTCAACTACAAATATTTTTCCGGAAGTAACTCTTACTACTAAATTAAATTAAAAAGCACGGAAGTTACGTCAGATTTTAACCAATAAAAAACTAAGTCAGTTTTAAAACTTTTCGTCTACATTTTGAAAGTAAACCTGTTAAGTTTAGCTGAACATGCATGTTTAAATTCTCTGTTTAGGCTAAATGCTGCAAATAGGAATCGAACAAACCTAGAAAATCTCGACCCTTGAGCGCATCAACCCAAGTCTCTGCTGCTTCGTATAAAGCTGCACGTTCATCAGTAATATTGTGCTTTTTCTTCAGTTTCTTTGATACAAAATACATGGCCATGGCTCCAGCATACTTTGCTGTTAATCTCTCAGCAAAACTGAAATTACCTGCACCCATCCGTAAACATATAAGGAGAAGTAAGAAAAGAGGCACAAACAATGCAGCCTCTTCAAAGTAGAGAGGAAGCTAGAGCCAATTGAAGTATTGTTTGCCGGTATACAATCTAGTATTATAACCTTTACATATAATTTGTCAAGAAAACTTGGTGCACTCTATTATGCTTAAATGGCAAGTTTGACACTTTGTTGATCCACAAACTCTCAAAACACATATCCAGTTATAAGGTGCAGGTGTGTTGTGCACATTTAACTAATATTTTGCGCAGAAGAGCAAAACACCACAAGGAATGATAAGTAAAGGGACTCAAAAGAACAATCTGAGGAACAGTCTTTCTTGAATCCACCTCTTTTTCAAAATGTGCATACAAATTATTATCCAAGAAAATGAAAAGAAAAAGATCAAGAAAGCATATGCAAACAGTTGTCAAACTGTAAGTTGGACTTTCCCAGTTCCACTTTGTCACTAGACCCTATCACATTAAATTGTAGGAAATCACTCTTTTCATAGAAATCCTAAGTAGACATAAAGTAACTCCATCCATTGGACTTTTTAAATGTAATATTTCACCTAACGGAGTAGTTAAAAAGATGATTCATTTAGCTGAACAAGGCTCAGCTCTAGTATTGTTCCCATGGCCATTATTCTAGGCACATTTTTACCTGCTACAGATCAAATACAGTGACGAACCACTCTTGCTTCCAAAGTTCTGCTCATGTGTGCATACATGACAAGTTGAAACGATAATAGCGCACGAAGTTGTGTTATAACAAGAAGAAAAAGTTCCAATGATAATAGATTTGTTGATAGATTTGTTAAGCCACAAATATTCTTTGTCATATTCCATTTCATTTTGAGGACATGTTCCGAATGACCCAAGAAGAAGTTTGGATTACACGGCAAAAATTGGCAGGAAGGTAAGTGGACATTCAATCACCAAATGGAGTCATAAATCAAGCACACACTAATGATGCATGCTTAAACCCCACCCAAAACACTGTCAGAGAACCTGGAATCAACAAAACTTTCAATTGACAAACTCCACAAGATAGTCACTTGAATTATCATTCAATTACTACTAAACCTCAATTAAACTATCGTGCCCGTACATCACGTAAACCATCTTAATTTGCATATTTTGGTTGTAACTACAAGTTTTCTATTAAAAAAATTCTGATTGTGCAATAAACCAGCTTAATTTCACATTCAGAGAATAATTGGACTATCATAACGATTAAAAAACTTACCATGACTGGTGATGTAGTCAAATGACTCGAGGGCTTCAGAAGTACTGCGATAAATATTTGGTGATAATATATGGACCAAGTGATTGTCCACCCACCTGCAAAAGTGAGAGTCAAAATCACTTGCTTCAAAGACTGATTATGTACAGAAAAATCTGAACTTTGTAGTAGTTAATGTTCCTCGAAAGAAAAGGCAAGGACTAAAACAAACAATATTATCAACTAATAAGCTCATAGCATCATGGTAAAAATAAAATGCCTAAGTAAACAAGCATTGAAATACTGATTTACTTGATAGAGTTGAATGGCCATTCAAGAAAGCACTAACAGCCTGTTTTGGTATGGTTCACTCTTACGGTTGACCAGCATCAAGAGATCCGGGAAATTACAATTATACTGACAAATAACAGCATGTTCTCCAGATAAGAGATAACAATAATCATAAATGCATACCCACGCCACTTCTTCTCTTCATTATCTTCCAGTTGAACATCAAGATGAATCTTTTTGGTCAATTTATCAATTATATCTACAGAGAAAGAGTGAAGAAAATTATAAAATTGGATAAGACTCCACAGAAGAAGGAAAAAAGGGGGGGAATTGTTTATGTTTATCATATCAAGCCCATGTAAGTAAAACTTGAAGAAAAGAAAAGCACTTAAAAATTTTGCATTTTTTTATTTTTACTTTTGCCCCAAATCACCTTTCCTCAACTCTTTTTCAACCACATATTTCTAATAAAATCATTTTGCATGTTGATCCATAATTTTACCCTTCCTTTTAACTGCACAATCTACACACACAGAGCATTAACTAGATTGAATACAAGAGGGTTATTTGAAAAGTGTCCACTAAACTGCATCTTTATCATCGAGAAACATCGCAAAATGGTGAATTGCAACATAATGAATACCTGAAGAATCAACCATTTGATTACCGTCAACCATCAATATTGGCACTTTTTTATAATCAGACCATTTGATTTCCTTTTTGCTTAGGGGGTTGACCTCCATAACTTTGTATGGAATATCATGATAGTCCAAGAATGCTGGCAAAAAGCAACAAACATTACTACAACATCCTTAAAGGAAAATTAAGGAAAACCAGGAGATAAACAGTAATCTTTTTGAGGATTTCCATACATGCAATGAAAATTTTGTAAAATCAGAAATAGTAACCTAAATTCGTCTAATGCTACTGATAAAGAAATTTATCAGTTCGAAGTCACTTGCCTTGAATCCAAGTTAAAGTTCTACAAGTTTCAATTCCAACAGTGAAGCCCTAAATGAGAAATCTATAAATACAGAATTAGAGTTTCATGAGTCCTAAATGTTAAATAAGACCTCATGTAGGAGTTCTATGAACCTAGGATGAAATTCAATGCAATAGAGAGATTTACAAGTACTATGTCAGAGCTCTACGAACCCGTTGGGAAAGTTATACCTTAAGGCTACATTCTTGCTCTTTCTAGCTTTTTATTTACTATAAAAGGCTGGTCAACAAGTCAACTTCAATAATCAATACCAACTCCGTATTCTCTATAAAAATTATTTTTTTCCATTTCTCTATAACAACTCTCTCTACTTATCCCACATATTCTCCCAAAAAATACCTTTTTGCAGAAACAAAGAACAAGCCCGATGTGGTCCAAGTCCAAGCAAGAGAAGGAACAAAGAAACCTAGTGAACATACCAAAATACTATAAGTAATGCTTTCTAAATTTAATACCGCCGGTAGTTGATTCAGGCATGTTCCGAACTATCCAATCAGAGCCACAATATTCATGATTTTCATTTCTTTTATCACTTCATGAATAGACTGTAACATGTATAACTATAATATAACTTTTATCACCAATCATTAATTGGTAAATAAGAAACTCATGCCTACTGCAGCGATAGATACCTCCAGAAAACATTATATTTTAGTCTTGCTTTGTAAAGACAAAGAGATACATAATCAACTTAATGCAAAGAATGAAAGAAATTAAAGCAACCTAGATTACACGGTCGCTCTTTTTCAAATGCTAGATATCTCACAATACTCTGAACAATCATGTAAACTAACGAAAATGATCAGCAATACCTGATTATAACATTGAAACAAACAATTTTTTTGTTTCTTTTTCCAAGTATAATTTGAATCAATTTTAACCAAAAAATCTTGTGTTCCCACAACTAACTTCAGCTATTATTCAACAATTATCTCCACATCTGTGATCACAAAATGCCTGCCACTAGTTTCATCTTGATATAAACGAATCTAAATAGAATGGCTCTGAAACAATCATAAAAGCGTGATGAATATGCATTCAAATTATAAAGCGAAAATAACGCCTTTAGTATGTGCACTATCTTCATTAACCCTGCTAAATTACCCAAGAAAGAAAATATTCCATGAAACATACAATACTTATCACTAAATGCAGATTAAGGATAGAAATTTAGCATAGAACTAATCCATGTACAATCAACATCAAACAAATAATCACAACCCAAATTGGCTTCCACAGATCCTTCTCCAGACGCATAGATGAAATTGTTGGATATCAGCTATAAAAGTACCACTACCTTTAACCTTGTTACAAAAGGGGCAAGCTTCGTACTGATAGAGAACAACGTCTTTCGGGAGAAATTTCGATTGCACGTGCTCTTTCGCGTGCACCTCCTCTTTCACCGTCGTGGCCGCCACGGAGAACAGCATGGTCCCCGCAACAGCGGTTCGAGTAGATTGAGCTGGGACCTTATTATGCGAGAACCAATGAGATCTCGCCGAGTAATTATTACTGTTAGTGTTAGAACTAAACAGGGCCGCCTGGAAGAATCGGGGTTGGTGGTGGATGGGGTTTTCCAGAGCTGCCGGTGTGGCGGCAACGCAGCATACGGCTGCGATTGAGCTAAATCTCCTCATTTCTCCTCGTGAGGATATTCGTGCTGGGCACGATTAACAGGTGATCTTCAACTTCTTGCCCTTCTTGGGGGGTTTTGGGAGGGTTTTAGAAGCTGTCTATTGTCCACGTAAACAAAAGAGGCTTCATTTATTTATTTTTGGGAAATCGGTCAGGTGGTCCCTAACCTTTGCCTTAAATGCATAATTGGTACTCAAACTTTACTTTGTGCTCAAATTGCCCTAACCTTTACTTTTTGTGCACAAACGGTCATTTCTAACGGTTTCGCTTAGTCAACCATTAACATTATTATCCAATTTATTTCAGAGATAAATTTGAAAAATCTCTATTCTTTTTTCCACTTATTGCTAAGTGATAAGTAATTACTAAATCTACACTGCTATTTTTGTTATTATAAAGTATACACTAGACTTAAAAGTATATTCTTTGAACTAATATATATATATATATATATACATGGCTTTGCAGTGGGTTTCAAATCTAAAAATAGAAGGGGAGAAGGAGGAAGAAGATGATTGTGACGAAGAGGGGAATGATGAAAAAGAATGATGAAGGAGGATGAAAAGAGACACATGTGATACACAACATTTGATCATTTTTTAGCTGTATGGAAGAAAACATCTCTTACAAATTATAATTAGTTATTACACTACATTATTTTTTACCAATAAAATTTTGATTAAGTTGATTGTCGGGCTCAGTCAAAAAATGAATTGCCATTCTCGATTGGATTGCTGCGATAGTTTAATTATTTTTGAATAGTTTTATTGCAATCTTGTGGTAATTTCAGACAATTTTAGCCTAAATTTTTGCAATTTCCATTTAGCTGTACTTGAAATGAAATCAATTTAAAACATCCCAATTTAATACAATTTGATAGTCAACCGTAATTTCATTATGTTTATGGCACACACATATTTTTTATCTTCTCACTTTTGTTGTAATTGGTTTATAATAAACAATGGTTATATATTTCTTTTATATATATGCTATGTTATATTATATTATGTTAGCAAGCTTTAAAATCAGAACAATTTTTACAAATTTCTTATTTATTATATTGTTTATTACTTGTATAAACTTGACAAGACTATATAAAAGATATCTTTCTGGCACAAAATATTGTTATTATAGATATAATAACTATAGATATAATAATAGTATTTTTGTTAATGGAAAGATAAATAAAATATTTAATGATTAATGAAAATTAAAATAACAATATTTAAACATTGAAGCTGTTTGGTATAATTATAATTGTTGTACTAAACAACAACTGTGGTTTAAATATAATTACTCTTAGATGAATATATATATATAGGGTAATTTACACCTAACCTCCCCGCCTTTCAAATTGTTATAGTTCACGTCCCCAATCTTTAATTTTCCTTTTATGCGTGCTCAACCTTTGAATAAATCTCCAAATTAGTCCTTAGTGACGGAAACCGTCAAATTTATTTTCTAAAAGCAATTTCGGTAAAATATAAAAAATTGAATATTTTAATTTAAAAACTAAAAAATTAAAAAAAAAAAAAGGAGTGGAAGCAGGGGGCTTCCCCTTCTTTCTTTCTTTCTTTTTTTAAATTAAAATATTTATTTTTTATATTTTTCCAAAATGCCCCTAACTTAACGAACAAATTTGACAACTTCCATCACTAAAGACTAAAATTGGGGATTTCTTCAAATGTTGGGGACCTACAAAAGCAAAATTAAAGATTGGAGACGTGATCTATAAATACTTGAAAGGTCGGAGGTTTTGTTACAAATCTTCCCTTCTTTTGTGGCTTATAGAGATATACGTCACATGAATTTGAAATACACATAACGTGCATCAATACATACCACATGAGGTATAAGGTTTTGTAACAAAACCTCCTCTTGAACATTTTCAATATATATATATAAATATATAATTATTCAATTTCTTTTTACGTGGTCAAATTTTTCTGTTCATCTTTCCTTCTAGCAACAATATAAAGAATAGTTTAATTATGAATATGTAATATCTTAATTAGTGCATATTTATAGTTTTATGTGATGTATGATTTGTGAAAATAGTGGTCATGAGATAAGTGGAAGAAAGAAGAGAGCTGATGATTTGTCAAATTCGTCTTCAAAATAAAGTTAAAAGAAATTGACACAAATGATCCCCGCCAATCGTCCAATGGAACTGTTAAAAAAGCGTCCATTTAGTCATGAAAATAGAAAGTTGACATAATTGACAAAAAGGACTATACAGGTATGAAAACAAAAGGTCAGGAGGAGAGGAAGAAAGTGGTTCTTTTGTCATTTATTATATATTAAAATTTTCAAATTATCCTACTACATTTATAAGTAGAATATGAGACTAAAATAAAAGTAGTATAGCACTTGAGTCATACAAGGAAGACATAATTCAAAATTTATTTATTAAATAAGACATTTTAAAATTTGATGTTTATGCATAAATAATACAACTAAAAATAATATATATAAAATAAAAATATTGATATAACTACAGAAAAATATTGTCAACAAAATTATATAAATTAGAGCAACATTTTTTTAATGGCTCATTTTGAGTTACAACTAAACATATAAAGTCAATCATTTACCTAATAATTATTGTAAAATAACTTTATGATAAATTGCAATATAAGCCACCAATCTTTGCATCCATTTGTAATTTCCTCTCTAAACTTTAAATTTAGACCAACTGGCCTCTAACTTTGAATTAGTAAATATAGCCCGAACCCAACGTAAATTCGATTAGAAAAACTATATTATAAAGTCAATTCAACCCAATGCAATAGAAAATCAAAACAAGGATTATGTTAAGTTATGCAGATTTTGTGTCATTTTATATCATATTTAATGTCAAATAAAAGAAAGAAGTTACTTTACCCAATAAAAGAATAAGATCGGAACAATATAAAGAGCATATATATATATATATATATTTATATATATATATATCTATATATCTCTAATAGACTTCACCCTTTTGGTGCAACTTCTTTAACTAAAATAGTGCAAATCCTACATTATTTAAACTGATGTAATACTTTTTTCCCCCTAAATAACACATTTTGGATTTCAACTAAACATATAGAGTCAACTATTTAACTAATATTTGTTGTGTAATAACTTTATTATAAATTATAGCATAGGCCCTCAACCTTTGCATCCACTTATAATTTTCTCCCCAAACATTAAATTTAAACCAACTGGCCTCCAACTCTAGATTAGTTAGTACAACTCGAACCCAATTGAATTCAATTAGAAAAATTTTATTATAAAACTCAACCCAATCAAATGCAATGGAAAATCAACGCAAAGATTAGGTTGGGTTAGGTAGGTTTTGGTCACTCTATATCATATTTAATATTAAATTAAATAAAGAAATTACTTTACCCAATAAAATAATAAGCCAATATTAAAAGCATAAACATCTAACAGTATTCATTATTTTGGTGCAACATCTTTAACTGAAGTGGTACAAATCCCACACTATAGCAACTCATCTCCAACCCATTACATTAAATAAAAAATATTATCTATATTTATCCATTTTACTAGTATTTATCAATCAACTCAACTCACGGAAAAATTTCCCTTCAAAAAAAAAAAAAAAAAACTCACAGAAAAATTTTATTGTGTAAGGAAACACTATAGAAAGTGGGAAACGAAGTCTAATTATTATGTATTTATTCGAAATATACAATTTTGTTTAAAATAATTTAAATAAGAGACTAATATATTTTTAAATATGACGGCCTAGATATTACAATTGTTCATGCTTGAATACTGGCTTTTTAGCAAAAAACTTGTTGTGAGAGGGATTAACCTTGAATATTGACCAAATAGATTGTTATTTGCACAATAAAATATCAGCAAACTTAAAAAATGCATAGTATAATATTTTATTATAAAGATCATAAAAAATTAAAATATAAATTTTATTAAGATAATATAAATTCTGAAAAAGGTCATTAAATACAATATTTGTTGTTAAATTGATTGGTTTGTTTTTTTATTAAATATACAATGTAATATTTCTTTAGGCCTTGTTTGATACTCTTTAAATTTTCTCTTTATAAATTCATCTACCATGATTTGACTGTTGATTTGACAACTACTCAACAATCACCATATATTTCAAACTTTAATTAAATCTCCACCACTCATTTTAACTCTTTATAAATTCACTTTATAAATTGAAATTTTAAATAGCTTCAAACAAGCCCTTAGTTTGGGGATCTTTGGAAACTGAAACTTGCAAAAAAAAAAAAAAATGTAGTTAGGGTCACCATCACAGCAGCGAGTTATGTCTCTTAAGGCGATTGCCCCTTTTAGTCCAGTTACACATTGGCGTAAATTCCTTAATTATCTATATAAAGATACATCGTTGGATAGATGTACTGTCTAATGTAATATTGATACTGACTACTTGAGTTATTAGAGGGAAAAAAATAGTACAATGACTATCTTATTATTCCACTATTGATATGATAGTGTTTTGATGACAATCCTATACCAGTTTTTGCTCAGTACAAAGGTGTTTGACAATTATTTTAAATTTGTTAAAAGTTAATTTTAAAAAAATTGTCATGTGATATTATTGTATTGTATTAATTACTTTTTGAGTAATTTACACCTAATGTCTATAATCTTTCAAGTATTAATAAATCAAGTCCTTAATTTTTATTTCTTCTACTGTGGGTCTTCAACCTTTTAAGAAATCTCCGTCTGAGTCCCTGGCACTAGAAGTTATCCATTTTCACTTTTTAAGTCAGGGGCATTTTTGATAAAATATAAAAAAATAAATATTTTAATTAAAAAAAGAAAAATAACAGACTTTTGCTGCCAGTTTGGCTGCTGAAAATTACTGCAGAGTCTCACCCTGTGTTGCCTGAAATGGCTATCATTTCCAATAGCCAAAAGGGAGCCCCTTCCCTCATTGTTCTTTTTTTTTTAAAGTAAAATATTTATTTTTTTATATTTTATTAAAAATACCCCAAACTTAATGGAAGAAATAGATAACTTCCGTTGTCAGAGATTTGGACGAAGATTTTTTAAAAGTTTGAAGACCCACAGCGGGAGAAATTAAAATTAAAGACATAATCTATTAATACTTAAAAGGTTAAAGATGTTATGTGTAAATTACCCTTACTTTTATTTAAAAGTGTTAAATTTTTATATTAAAAAAAAAACATTAAAACGATGAAAAACAAATGGTGGAAGTAAACGCGGAGAAAGTATTCTATGGGACCTCGGCTGCCCTTTGCTTTTCAAGCACAAGTTCAGCCAGGAAAAGGAAAAAAAAAAATCAAGGGCATTAAGGTAAAACGAATAAAAACGCGCTCAAAGTCGGTAATCGCTCGATAAATACCCTCGTTAGCCCCCGAATTCGTTTTATTCATTAGTTTACTGCTCTTCAGTTTCTCTGCTGTCGAAACCCTAATACTGAGGGTTTGCAAAATTATAGTTTAATCGTGAGCCAAATCGGTTTGTAAACTATTTCTTTCCTTGATCTCAATCAAATCCGTAGTTGTGCATCAATTACTGGATTGATTGTTTTTACCTTTTTCCAACTTCTCGGAAAGTTTTCGATTCGATCTTGAAGAGATGTCTCGGTGCTTTCCATACATTCCTCCAGGGTTTTCACTGGGAAAAGTTGGCAACGAGGCTTTGGTCGAATCGATTAAGGTTTGTTGAACGACCAAATCACCTTAATTGATTTGTACATGTTTATGCATATGAGCATGAAATTCCGTCCATGTAATTCGAATGGGTTTCAAGTTTTTTGTATGGCTTTCGATGTATAAATGTTGAAAAGGCTGTATATCACCGCATCGCTATTGTTCAGAACTACTTCAGTTTTTGGTACTAGAGAGTTTTCCCCTTCGTTCATTATGGGGTCATCATTTAAGTGGCTTTAACAATAAAGGCTAAACGAGAAAACCAGCTTATAGTTTGTGCTTTGTTTTATTTTTGACCCACCTTTATCGTGAGGTCATGTGATGTTTAAGGATATGATTTTTTTTTCACGGCAAAAAAGAATCCTGAAATTAAATAGTTTTTGATAATGAAGACTCGAGAGATATTTTTTGCAGGTTTTGTAAATATTATTTCGGAGAAGTCTTATTGTTTTCAGAAAGGGCTGTGGCGAATTTGGAATTTTCTTTGTATCTGCTATTTATTTAGTAAAATAGTCCGGGGTGATTGATTTTTTTGGCTGTTTGGTTGGGGTCTTTGGTTTAAAAGATAGAAAGTGGAACAATTTTTTCTTGCCCATGCCTTTTTCTAGATAAGTTGGATCAGACTCTACCCAATTGCTGCCCTATCTGATGTCGTTGTGAAGTACTTCTATGACCTATGTCCATTCAGTCTTCTATTTTTGAGATGAAACACCGAACCAAACCAATAGGTGCTTAAGCGACTGATTTTTTTTTTTTTTTAATATTAAGCTGTCTTTTGAAAGTTTGAGTTTTTATGACTTTTTGGCCATTGGAATTACACCTTTTCAGTTGCGCAACCAATTCTTTTCCTGATCGTCTAGTTGTGCATGTTTGTTTTTGTTGTATTTTATCAGATCATTTTTTTGACGGTTGTGTAATGTTCAGAAACCAAAAGAGGCCCCCCAACCAGAAAAGCCAACCCTGAACCTTTATTTAATTCATATATACATAAAATCTTTTAAAAACTTGACAAAGTTTTGAATATGGTGACCTCCTTTTGGCATGCAAGAACCCAAAAAATACTTTTGTTGTATCTATGTTTCCCTCTGTCTATAAAATTGTCATCTCAGGGTGGTTAAAATGGCTAATGTATGAAAATGAATGATTTTCTTGGTGCTTGATCTGATGAACGATGAAGCTGAATTATCATGAGATCTATGTTCATACCCTGGCCATATTGCCTGTGGGCTTTCTGAGCCCTGATCAATGCTGAAATTGTTATTCTGGTGCTGTAAAGCTCCAAAGCAAGACTCAAAGGGTGTCCAAGGAAGACAGGAAGAAAGGAAAGAGCAAGGATAAGAAACGGGCACACAAAGAGAAGAAGGATAAAACAAAGCCTCATACAGAAAAATTACAGGCAGATACAAAGAGTGGTTGTTTTCTTGGGAATAAAGTAGCTGAAACAGAACAGATAGAAAAAAGTAGCCTTACTGAAGAACATGAGCAGCCTATTTATTTGTGTGTTCCTGGTTCTCCGTCTGATAGCACCGGGAATAGCAATAAGAGGAAGAGGCAAGCCTCACCTATGGATGGCAGCCAGAGACGTGGTTAGTATGCATAACAAAACATTTTAATCTATGTTTGTTAATTCATTAGACTCTGGTACTTATTTGGCCTTCTTGATGTTTGGGCAGGAAATGTTATCAGGATTCGTTTGCTACCCCCCAAAAAGCCAAAGGATCATGATATTACTGGAAGAACATATTCTCGTGCACTACAGCATAAGGAAATTGCTCTCGGAACCAGTCAAGAGAAAAATTGCTCAACTTCTCAGGGAAGGAACAATGCAGTACCAGTTTTGCCCATTGGAACTGCTAAAGGTCCCATTTGTTCATCTTCTGGGAACTCTGCTGCTCTTGGCAATGGCCTAGCTCCAACATCAGTTGATGCGGTAATGACTAAGATACAGAGAATGGATCTTCAATACAGAAGTTTATTTCATAACTGGGTTCCACCCCAAATGCAAGCTCAAGACCATGAACTGTACCAAGATTGGCTCTTTCGGGGTAAACGTCTGGATGTGCATGTAGTGAGAAAACCAAATACATGCAGTGAAACCATGGCATATTCAAGTGGTTTGAGGCCTCTTGCACAGTATCTACCTGAAGCTGATGTATATGCATTGCCTTTCACGGTTCCATTTTGAGTTTTGTGCAAATGTAGAAAGAAGTCATAGAACAGTACAGCTGCTGCCTGAGGAATTTTGTTAGTCTCCACCGAAGGCAGATATGAGACCAACCAGCGGCCGGGATTTATTCTGTATCTATGAGCTGAGGATGTTTCTGATATAGGAAAATTAGCCTGATTTGTATTTTGTAAAATTTTTTTCCCAAGTAAATTATCTTGAGATGCATTGAGTTCTGTTGGTTTCTTTTAATCATTGTTCCTTAACGTATGGTGGTAACTGCCTATTCGGAACCAGTAAACATAACAGCTGTTAATTGTGGTTAAAGCTTATCTTCTAGGGTCATGGATTCATTTCCTTTTCTTTGAGAGCAATTTTACGGAAACATGAAATGAAGACAAATAAAGTGATATTTTTATGTGGCACACATTTATTGAGTGATGATTACATAGAGACTTTTTCATCATTTAATATAAGTGTGTCATATAGGAATGTCATCTATAAATGTCCTCATTTCATGTCTTTTTAGAATTTTTGTTTATTTGGTGTACTGTTTTTTGGAAAATGCATGCAGTCCATAGCTTTAATGGTACTGCTTGCTTTCTCAAGCAAATGTGGGCACTTGTTGGGCTGCGGCCGTCTGTTATGAGACAAGCAAATGTGGGCACTTGTTGGGCTGCGGCCGTCTGTTATGAGACAAGCTGTCTGTTATGAGACAAGTTGAGTTCATGTAAGTGTGCTTGATAGCGTGGGTCGCTGGTCTGTTGAGTTCATGAAAGGGCCTTTGCTTTATGATAGAGGTCACTGCCAACCAGATCGGCGAGTTCATGAAAGGGCCTTTGCTTTATGGTCCGGATCGGCAACTAGCAACAATGCTGACTAACAAGCTTTTGTTTTTAAGAGGTAATGTGTATGTTACAAATAATTGAAGTCCCCCATTATTGATAGCTAATAGTAACTGTTTCCGATATTTCGGTCGGTAGCACATGTTACATTCAAAGTCTATCTAAATTGTTGAGAAAATATGTTGTCATATGCGCGTCAATCGATTTTACACAACATTCAATAAGGTAATTTAAACAGAATTTTAATGAACCATTATTGCAATTAATGAGGAACTTTGGGATCATTGTCGGATAGCCATATATTTTTATTTTTATTTTTTGAACTTTGGATGACCATATTTGTAATCTGTATAAAAAATAAAGCACACTAGGTTTAACATATATGTACGAAAAAAGGTTGGAGAATTCTGATGGTAATACTTCTTAAATTAACAAATTTGGGGTATTCCGTTCTTGAATTTGTCTGATTTGGCACGTCAATTCAGTTGATAGGCATGACCTCAAATAAGTAGCAACTAACACCACCAAGTAATTATCGGCTGTGACGGAGATTTTTATTTTATAGGTAACAAATCTAGAGGTGCAGTTTGTGCTTTTTTGAAATTTATGTAGGAAAAAAATTATATATATGTGTGTATATATATGTTTTTAGTCAAATTAAAATTTTTCATTATGGTCTATGTTTTATCAAAAAAAAAAGGAGAAACTAGATACTCTGGGACTATATCTGTCCATTTTGTCTAAATCTCAATTAACTTTTTTCTCTTTCACAAATCACCACCTTTTCTTACAAATTAATTTTTTTTTTCTCTTTCACAAATCACTACCTTTTCTTACAATCTTATAGTAATTGAATTGTGTCACTTTGAAATGGTGTACTAATTGATTGCCGACCCGAAAGGATGATGTTGATCATCGATCTTCAGAGAGAAACCTCCCTATAAGTATAAAAAATGCAAAAATTTTGTTGATCTTTCATCTGTCTGCATTTCCAAAAGTCTTTTGACAAGTTATCTAACATCATTATGAGCTTGTTTGGTACTCTTTATTTTTGTATTTTATAAATTCATTTATCATGATTTGACAACTGCTTAATAATCACCACACAATTCAAATTTTAATTAAATCTCTACCACTCATTTTCATTTATTATAAATTTCCTTTATAAATTGTTTTTATAAATTTAACCAAACAGTTCCTATATTATTATGTTCTTAGGGTTGGATTAACAGCATTGTAGTAGTGTATTAAGATTTTCTCTTTTACAACTCTTCTCCCTTACAATAATGAAGAAAAGTTTTTTTTTTTTTTTTTTAATAATGAAGAAAATTTGTGTCTTGTATGTCACAACCTTCTACAGAAATTTTTAATGAGAGCTTACCTCTACTTTGAAGAAGTGAAAACTACCACGCTGCTGCATGTGATTGGGGGAATGGAAACTACCACGTTGCTGCATGCAGCAGTGTGGCAGTTTCCACTCTGTCAGAGGAGAGGGAAGCTTTACATAGCCGAACTAACCTTCCATGTCCTGCTCCTATCTTATTTTTCTTCCACCTGCAAGTAATTATGCGATCGGATTCATTCAAGTAGTATACTAGTTAATTAACAATTTATTTTTGTTTTTGTTTCAAAAAAGATAAATTCTATTGGTATTTATTATTTATCTAATATGATGGTAATAAAAGGAAAAGTTACTTCGCATAAAAACAAGTGAGGAACGGGACACTGCTGACATGTATTTCTCATTTGTTCCAACGGAAGTCAGTCGAGTCGAGTTCAGTCTGGATAGAGACAGCGATATGCAATGATGATATCAAATGGAATCGAAGACGAGGAGAAATGGCTCGCCGAGGGCATCGCCGGAATTCAACACAATGCGTTTTATCTACATCGTGCTTTGGTAATTTTCAATTTTAATTCTCAGAGCCCTAGATTCTTTAACTAAATTACAATTTTCTGTATTTTTATCTTCTCTCACTCTCTCTCTCTTTTTAATAATTTGTTTGTGAACAATCAGGATTCGAATAATCTGAGAGAAGCACTTAAGTACTCGGCGCAATTGTTGTCTGAACTTCGGACTTCGAAGCTCTCACCTCACAAATATTATGAGCTCTGTAAGAATTCTGGATCCATTTTTACTGGTGATCTTATTTTATTATTTACAGTTGGTTTTCATGTGGTTGTGGGAATCTTTTCTCGTGCTCTTGACTTTATGGAATAGATATGCGAGCGTTTGATGAATTAAGGAAGCTGGAAATGTTCTTCAAGGATGAAAACCGGCATGGGTGTTCTGTGGTTGATCTATATGAACTCGTTCAACATGCTGGGAACATTCTGCCCCGACTGTAAGTCTCATGGACTTCGATGTAATCTTCCATTTTGCTTACTTTGCTTTATTCACTTGTTAATGGTTTAACAATATTTCATCTTATACTAACTGATTTTAGGATTTCTCTTATTGCCTGTAGCAATGTTTGTGTTGGCCAGATCTCAGTAACTGAGTTTAAAGTGTTTTGTTAAATTAATTAACTGTATTTATTATACATTTAATATTTGGTAAATTGACCATGTCCTTTTAGTCCCTTTATATGAGATACATCATAGAATTTACAGCTATCTCTTCGTTTAAGCAGATTCAGTACTGTTGATCTGCTATCCATATGGCAATATAGTGACTGTCTTAGACGTTTAACAGTCCAGCTTGTTTCCGCTTAATGTCTTCTGATTATCTATAGCGGTTCTGGCTGACATTTCTTAAAACTCATTCTACTGCAGTAAATGCATTGATGTTTGAAATGTGTGGTTGTCAATGAAAAAAGAACTCAAAAATTCATGTTTTGAAATTGCATGGTATTGATTCCAGGAGTTGGATTGACAAAATTTCTCAATTCTTTAATTCATTTTGTTAATTGCCAAATCTTAATATAAAACTCAGATAAATCTTTTCAAGAATACATTTGGTTTCAGGGTTGCTGAGCCGTGTCACTAGTATTCAAAAGGCATATTGATTTAATGACTCTGTCTTACGTCAAAAGCTTTGAATTTATCTATTTGATTTATTTATTTTTTATTCAATCTGCTATTTTGCTTGCATCTTTTTGGCTTTTGATTTCTGAAATTTGGGCTTCCCGTGGCAGATGATGTTTATTTTGTATGTGTGCTAGGTATCTCCTGTGTACAGTCGGATCTGTTTATATAAAATCAAAAGAGGCTCCTGCTAAGGACGTCCTCAAAGATCTTGTTGAAATGTGTCGTGGTGTTCAGCATCCCATACGTGGGCTCTTTCTTAGGAGCTATCTTGCTCAAATTAGCAGAGACAAATTACCTGATATTGCTTCAGACTATGAGGGGTAAGACAATTGCCTGTTTGCTTTTTATTTTGTTCTTGGACTTCTAACAGTGAGCAAGGAAGAAGCTTGGTTTCTTCATGCTGCACACTTAAGTGGCAACCAATCCTTCTTTTTTAAAGACAGAAAAGTAGTATGCATTTATTGCATCAGAAACCTTTATATTTTCCCCTTTTCCTTTTCTGGGGGGAGTCTATCTCTGTGTGTCTCACCTTACTGTTATTATATTTCATGTCTTTGGTGCAACTAATGCTCTTATTAGTTCTCTTACAAGTTTTTGTGGTACAGTATTTCAAAATTCATCTGTCTTTCTTTTGTTGCAATACCATTTTTTCCCTCTCTTTTTGCATTTTGCTTTATTTATTTATTTTTTCTCTTTCTTTCAGCTTTATATTTGGTTTAGGCCTTCTCACATAGAAATTTGTTAATTGAGCATAAGCTGACATGCATAATTTTTTACATTTTCTGCAAGTGCATTTAAGCTATCAAAATACAAGTTTGAGAATTCAGGTGCAACTTTGTGCTCCGAAAATTTACAATCAATGGAAATTCCCACACCTGATGAAAGCTTTGGAATATTTGTTTGATATTTGCAATCTGTTCTTGATGGTTGATTGTTAGTTCAATATCTTTTGCCATCTTTTACTTGTTTAAATTTTTTGATTGTTGAATGATATAGGGTGAGCCATTGAGCTTTAGCTTGTGGCTTTTTTCTGATGTGTTACTTCATTGGCTTTCCTGTAGTGAAGGTGACACTTTAATGGATGCTGTAGAATTTGTGCTGCAGAATTTTGCTGAGATGAATAAACTTTGGGTCCGGATGCAGCACCAGGTCGGTGGATATCTGTCTGAGTCCCTTTTTTTTTTTTTTTCCTCTTTATGCATGGCATCAGAAAGCTTGCAGGCCAAAAGTGAACTTGAGCGCATGATATGGCCATGCAGGTGTAATATTATGATAGATTCATGATTTGATGATGCTGAGTTGAGACTTTCCGGCTTTCTGGTCTGCAGGGGCCTCTCAGAGAGAAAGAGAAACTGGATAAGGAAAGGAACGAGCTGCGTGATCTTGTAATACGAATGCTTCGAAGCAGTTAGTTTTTTCTAGTCATTTTTTAACTTTATTTTGGCTTCTATAAACACACCCTTTCAACGTCATTATGATGTTTTAGGTTGGAAAGAATTTACATGTTCTCAGTCAGATAGAAGGCGTTGACCTTGAAATCTATAGAGACACTGTTCTTCCTAGGGTGTTGGAGCAGGTTAGTTCATTTGATGTCTATTTTTATCTTACATTGTGAAGATCTTAAAATGAGCAATATAATTTTCTTTTAAGATGTAACTCACATGGTTTCTGGCAGGTTGTTAATTGTAAGGATGAACTTGCGCAATATTATTTGATGGACTGCGTAATTCAGGTCTTTCCAGATGAGTACCATTTGCAGACGCTTGAGACATTATTGGGAGCTTGTCCTCAACTTCAAGTGAGTAGCCTTTTATGCATTTATATTTCTTTTCCGATTATTACATGATATTTATTTTTCCGTTTCCCACTATAATTTATAAATGGGTAGAGTTATAAATATTCAAATATTTTGTGATATATGGCATTGTTCAACAGGCAATTCAAGTGGATTATATCATAATTTGAGACTTGATTTTGGTTTCAACCTCATGAATTTTCTTGATGTGTCTGTCTGATGATTCCACCATCAGTCTTCTTTGTTGAATGATGTCCTTGGGTCTAGGACTTCTAGAAGTGATATGAAATAAGCAATTTCCTGAAGTATCTATAAGCAATCTCTGTGCAGTAACTATAAGCAATTTTCTGAAGTAGAATGTTGATACAATAGCACTATGGTGTTAAATATTTTGTTTGTTCCCTTCTGCTATGAATTTTTTATGGAAGTATGGCACTTTATGCGGAGAACTGACAGTTCTCTAATGCTACAGAACACGTAGTAGGTTAAACATAAAGTTTTACCACAAAATGTTTCGTACGAGAGGATAATCGTGGATTGGAAAGTGCCTTGTTTCGTACTTCAGTTTTTTGTGACAATAAAAAGGCATTTGGTGACATTTTCTTGATGTTGCGATCATTTTGATTCTCAGTCTGCAGTTGACATCAAGACGGTGTTATCTCAACTGATGGAGAGATTGTCAAATTATGCCGCTTCAAGTCCAGAAGTGAGTTAATTTATTTTTTGCCATTCTTATTAATGGATTTGTTATTTCATTCCTTCTCATTCTTTTACTCTTTCAGGTTTTACCTGAGTTCTTGCAAGTTGAAGCATTTACCAAGTTGAGCAACGCCATTGGAAAGGTAAATTTGGATTCTTTCGTTTATTTCATTCTAGAAAATCGAATTGGTAGGATAATACTTATGCTATCTAGCAATAAAGGAAAACACTCTAGAAGGAAGTATATTGAACAATACGCCATAAAACCGGGATAAATGGTCGCCCTTGATTTCCTTCCCTAGGAAACAATTCTGTTTTCCCATTGCTTTCTCAAAAGAGTTTTTGCAATCCTCAATCAGCTGTATGCTTAGATATCAGTTTCTGTCTCTATGATGAGATGAATATTAATGTCAGAATCTGATTCAAACTCTACCCTTCTAAAACCCAGGTCCAATGTCAGTGTTAGAGCTGTTCTAGTTGCCAAAAGTCTTCAATAATTATAGAATTAATGCAAGGTTTTACATCATTATTATGAAATTTGTTATGATGTGAAGCGAGAATATTAATGTTTCATATGGATATAGTAAGCTTAACACGTTGTTTGAGCTCTCAAACTTGTGGTTGCTCCTGCTTCTCTTGTTCCAAAGTAATTATTATCTGCTTCTCCATGTACATTTTTCCATTTCCATTCACTGACTGCTTTATCCTAAGCAAATAATAGGATCTCTAGAAAAGCACTGTTGCACTAGGTCCGCATTAGATGATTGCTGTTTATGTTACATCTGCTGTTGGAGGCCTAGGTGCGTCCTGCTCCTGTATCTTCAACTTTTCTTGGGGAGGTTCTGCCAACATGCTAGATGCTAAAAGGAGGTTCTGCCAACATGCTAGATACTAAAACTTGTGTTTTCTTCTTTTCTTTTATATTCTGGGTTTTGTGTAATTATACAGCTCGTCATATTGAATATGTGGTGCTTTACAGTCTGACTTCCACCAATACTTCAAGGTAAGCATTTCTTTATACAGGTTATTGATCTGCACAGGTTGACATGCCTATTGTTGGAGCAATTACTTTATATGTCTCACTTCTGACTTTCACTCTTCATGTCCATCCTGATCGGCTGGATTATGTGGATCAAGTTCTGGTATGTTGTTTGTTAAGCTGCAGATTAATATTCCTATCTGAGAATTTTGAAGACATCTAAAATTTTTTATGAGTCATCTTTTGGGTTTTAGGATCTTTTACTTGGAATTGTATTGTGCTATTATGTTACTTCACAATAGTATATGTCCATTTAACACATGAAAATTACTAATGCACTAGCTCACTACCTTCAGAGAAAGACTCCACTCTTCATGTCATTTAGCACATATCCTTTAATTGTATCCACATCTTATTTCTCTGTTTTGAACATCCACAGGGAGCATGTGTCAAAAAGTTATCTGGCAAAAAGCTTGAAGATAGTAGGGTAACAAAACAAGTTGTTGCTCTTCTGAGTGCTCCATTAGAGAAATACAATGACATTGTAACTGCTCTCACACTATCTAATTATCCACGCGTAATGGATCACCTTGATGCTGCAACAAATAAAGTCATGGCAATGGTTATTATCCAAAGCATTATGAAGAACAATACTTGTGTGTCAACTTCAGAGAAGGTAGAAGCCCGGTAGAAGCTCCCTTTGGCTTTTCGTGTTAATTTACGTTTTTACTTAACAGAAATGTGATTTAATTTCTCTCTCCAGGTTGAGGTTCTGTTCGAATTGATCAAAGGTCTTATAGAGGACATTAATGGAACTTCCGTAGATGAGGTACTTTGAAATGTTTCTCTTTTCTTGATGACTGAATTGTTTCTGAAGATTCTGATTGTTCATATTATTTATTCTTGTTATATGATCTCTGGGGTCCATAGCTAGATGAAGAGGATTTCAAGGAGGAGCAAAATTCTGCTGCTCGCCTCGTGCATATGCTGCATAATGATGACCCAGAGGAGATGTTGAAGGTAGTTTATGGCTTGCCTAGAGGTTCTGTTATGTATCATACTATATTTTCATTGATCATTGCTACCTTGGCTAATTACTGTGGTATAACTGCCAATAACAAAAAATAAAGTAGTATGCGTAAGTTCTGCATTTCCTGGATTACAGCAAAATAAATTGGAAGGAGTGCAATATAATTGCTCGTATCCACCTCTGGGTTCATATTTTGTTGTATACCGGTGCTTGTGCATTTACGTTTCTATTCTTCTTCATAGCATTCTAGAACCAACCAATCCCCTGTGACATCAGTTCCATCTTGAAGTTGAGTGGGTGACAATGAATTTCTCAATTTATAAACAGCAGAAGGTATTACCATAATTTTTTCATAAGGTATATGAAAAATATATGCTATCTAGTCTATTATCCTGTAGCAGGAATATGCTTTGTCGATGTATAGCTTCGTTCAGTTTCTTCCAGTGTCTGATGCTCATTATTTCTTCACGCACTGGAACAGGAGGAAGCATATTATCTTGTCTACCTTAAATTTATTGGAACTAGAGGCTTGAATGTTGGCGGATTTTTGTATTTCCTGTCTGTATTATAAAAGAATTAGTTTGAAAACATGCATGCACTCAGCAGGGTGACTAACTACTCCTGGGAATTTTCCTTAGGCTCTAATGCTTAAAAGATGCATACATTGTTTTACTTAAATAACCGTTGTCCTCCTAGGATAAGGACCATGTTGGTGCTTTCTATTTGAATTATCGATCCACTGTAATTTTTTCTGAGTGTTTATGACTCGCGTAGCATTACTACCCGATCAATGGAGTTGTTTCTATTATGTAGTCACCGTAATTACTGTCTTTCCATATTGTATCTCGACCTCTTTTTCTCTGTCTTATCTGCTATCTATTCTCTTTCTTCACAATCAGATAATAAACACTGTTTGGAGACATGTAATGGCTGGAGGTCCAAAACGATTGCCTTTTACAGTTCCTCCACTTGTTTTTTCTGCACTCAAGGTGTGTACACTTTGGCCTTTATTCTTTCATTGTTCTTGGGAAATGAATTAATAATGGCTCAATCTCTTTGAAATAAAACACAAGGTACTTCCAACTAGTCCCTTAGTCCCAAAAGGCAGAGAAGAGATTTCTTCTTGTTTCTTTGTTTTATATTTCACCTACTCACTATTTTTAGGAAATTGGTTCTCATGTGTGTAAAATTGATCAATAATTGTAGGGAGACATGTTTATCTAACATGAAAAACTGACATGCTTAGTTGTCAACCATGTATTTGATGATCGTGGGCCTTTAAATCCACCACTTGCATATAAACAACCAATCCCTGTTTGCCAACTAACCCATGTCAGTTATGTCAGATAAACATGTCCCCATAGAATTACTCTAAAATTGATCATTGCACAAAGTTTAAATTTCAAATTTTGATCATCCTTGTTTTAGTGTATCATATAGAGTGTAGCATTCGTGTTTCTTTTGATGGCTTAATTAAAACTGAGCCATTGTTAGTCTATGTTTTGTTGCTGGAACAACCATTGTAGTAGAACCTGAGCTTATCTGGCCAGTGAACAATTTACAACTTCAGTTGTAAAACTATTGAGGGATGCATAATGGATACATCGATATATGAGTTTCATTCAGATTGGTGCTTACATGCTGAGAATAATAGTGGAGCATATTTGGCTAAGCCAAAAAAGAAGTAAAGTTACTCTTAAGAACATTTCTATTCTTGAACTTTCTAGTATAAAAGGGCATTTGGTTCTCATTATAATTTTTGGAAACTATGATGAGGAGAAATCAGTGGCGCAGTTTTAATGAATATTTGAAATTATGATTGTTAAAGTAGTTGATAAATTAGTTGTAGGTGTTTCTATCAAAATAACTTCAGATATTTCTAACTTCCACAAATGAAATGTTATTCTCAAAACTTAGTTTTTACTCGTCAGTAAATCTATTTCAAAGTAAACAATTTTTAGGGGGGTGGGGAAAGCAAAATAATTTGGTAATGCCTTAATACATCTACAGTATACCTTTTAACCATTAAATCCTCATCACGTCCTACATTTGGTGCACTGTTCACGGTGGTAGTTGATCAGGAGATTGCAAGGTCACGATGGAGATGTAATTGGCGAAGAAGTTCCAGCGACGCCAAAGAAAATATTTCAGCTCTTGAGTCAGGTGATGAAGTTTAGATTCAAGTTACATATACGCTAGAGTATCTGAATTCTGAACTTCATTTGCTCATCGATGAATTCATGTTGGTTGTTGAGGATACATCGTGATATTTGCTTCGTGTTAATCTTTCTTTTCTAGATAATTTTTTTTATTCATTTAGTTTTCTTATTTACAATAATAGGTAGTTGAAATGCGAGACGTCAATCATGCTCCAATAACTGGCATTCTTTGGAGCCTTTCTGACCAAAATTGTTCAGTTTTGTGTCTTAGGATGCTTGCTCAGACTGAATTCTGATTTGCCCATCTCCTGCACGTTATTGTGGATGTTGAATTTGTAGTTTGAATGACATTGTATAATGCAATCACAACAGATGACAGCTACGACCTTTTACATTGCATTCATGTGTGCCCCTTTAAGTGACTATATTTGTGGCTATCTTTCGTTTTACTAGGAAACCATTCCTCCTCATCAGTTTCTTGTCATACTCTGACATCATAAATTTTCTTTTTTAATTGTTGCAGATTATCGAGGCTCTTTCTGTTGTTCCATCACCAGAGCTAGCATTGAGGCTGTATTTACAATGTGCTGAGGTAAAATTGACAAACTCCACAACTGCTTTAAAGTGGGTATGGGGTACTATTTAGCAAGCGAGTAAAATAGTTTATCAAGAAGGATAATGATGTCACTGGTACTAATAATTGGGTATATAAAGGGTGGGTAATTGGGTATGGATGAAACCATTGCATCTCATCTCCAGTAATATTGTCCTAGTGCTGATGTCAAATGTCAAACTATTTCACTAGCAGTAGCATTATATTTTATGTATATATTTTCAGACTACATGCTTAAAAATTTGGATGTAGAAATTGATTTCCATTTTATTTGACTTGTTTTTTCGTTAATATCCACAGGCAGCTAATGACTGTGATCTCGAACCAGTTGCTTATGAATTTTTCACTCAAGCTTTTGTGTTGTACGAGGAAGAAGTTGCGGTACTTATTAAATATAATTCATTGTATTCAATTGCTATATTTTGTACGAGTTTTTTAATATAGATCTTGAATCTCTTTGGTTTCTGATTTTATTTTATTTTTCCAATTTTGTATTCTTAGGATTCTAAAGCTCAGGTGACTGCTATACACCTAATAATTGGGACTCTGCAGAGGATGAATGTATTTGGTGTTGAAAATAGAGATACCTTGACCCATAAAGCCACAGGGGTACTGTCAATTTTTAGTGTCTTGCCTTCTAGAGCTCCTTTCCCCTTCATGCTAGCCTGATTGTTGTTTTCTGTTCAGTATTCAGCAAAACTTTTAAAAAAGCCTGATCAGTGCAGAGCAGTTTATGCCTGCTCACATCTCTTCTGGGTTGATGATCAGGACGGCATCAAGGATGGAGAAAGGTTAGCTTTGTGAAAATAACCATTAGCGTTATCTTTAGAGCATCTATGTTCAGGAATTTGGTTAAAACTTTCTGTTCTACTATCAGCTTAACAGCTGGTAACTTAAGTTGATAAAGATGCACTGGATAATGGTTTCATGCGATGCAACATTGAAGCACACTGATTCTTAAACAAAAGAACCAGGAAATTAAGAATACTCTGAGCACCGTTGGAGCCAAGATTTTTAAGGAAAATATGGGGAAAAAAACTTTAGGAGAACTTTTGATCAAGACTTGATAAGTTCAATATCCATTAAACTTTATTGGAAAGTAATGACTTTGGGGCTCTATTTATACTTACTAATGCATTGAATGTAGATGACCCTTGGACTACTGATAGATTGAATGCTAATGACCCTTGTAGTATTTAAAACTTATTCCAATAATTGACTGGCTCTTTAGTTACTAGAAAAGTTTAGTTACTCGAAAAGACTAGATTATTCATATACTATGACTCTTAGACTGCAAAATTAATTGCATCAAACATTCATGTTGTTTTAGAGCATCTCCAATAAACTCTTTAAATACAGAAATGCTCTTTATTTTAAAGAGTCAAGCATTAAAATTGGGCTCCAATATAGATTCCTTATTTTAATATTTTGAAATAGGGAGTGAGTTTGACTATCCAGATTTTGGAGAAGCCAATCTCACTCCCTATAATTTAATAGTTACATATTTCAATATTCTTTTCTTGGTTCAACCAGATCACAATTTTAATCTTATTGGTCAAAAACAGCTAAAATAATAATAAATATTGATTAAAAATAAAATATCATAATGATTGTTTCTTGATACATACAAAATAAAGAGTACAAATAGAGAGTTTGTTGGAGTGGATTAAAATTTTTGCTCACTAAATTAAAGGACTCTGTTTATAATTTGAAATGCTCTTTAAAAACAAAGAGGTTTCCTGAGATGCCTTTACATAATTTGTTGCTTTGGGCCTAGAGCTATATGGGATAGTATTCCTACATATGTAAAGGATTTCTTGGCAGCCATTGTTATAGGAAAAAGAGAGGTTATTCATGGTGAGTGGTTGTGTAATTCTTCCAGTGCTCTATCTTGTTCTTTTTTTATCTTGTTCTTTTTTTAACAATTATTTCTTATTGTTTTTTAAATACAAATTTCCACCGGTTATACTATTTCTATTTTAAAATAGAAATAGATTGCTAAAAGGATTTCAATCGGTGACACTATTGTACTGCAGGGTACTACTTTGCCTGAAGCGGTCATTAAGGATTGCAAATGCTGCTCAACAAATGGTTAATGTCACAAGGGGTAGCAGTGGACCGGTTACACTATTTGTTGAAATACTTAACAAGTTAGTTAATCATATTCCTTACCAAACTGTGAAGAACTAGATTTAATACGCCAGTACTCCTAGATACATATATTTTTTTTTTAATTTATGAACTTGCTTCAGGTACCTTTATTTTTTTGAGAAGGGAAGCCCTCAGATAACTGCTACTGCCGTTCAGGGTCTCATAGAACTGATAAAAACTGAAATGCAGAGTGATAGTACTTCAAGTCCAGCTTCTGATGCTTTCTTTGCAAGCACTTTACGTTATATTCAATTTCAGAAACAAAAAGGCGGTGCCATGGGTGAGAAATATGATCCTGTTAAGTTGTGAAGTACCGATTTTTCTTCCAACATAAGTGTCCGCTTACAGTTGAGCGATGGAACCAGTTTTGAGTGGGAGAAAAGGGTACGTCAGTGTTCCTTCCGGTTATCAACATTGATTTTGCTGTACATCACTGTGACAGATGGAAATTGCACAATTTGTTGTAAAGAAAAGAATAAAAAAGGAAAACTCATCCTAGATCCTTGTTAAAGAGATTTTCTTTTCATTTTTCATATTGTTAATTAGGTCTCTATTTACCCTGTTAGTTTTACTTCGTTTTGTTCTGCTTTTTAGTACTCAATTTAATAGGTTGGGGAAGGAGGACTGGGTTTGCAGCGAATAATTTATTTGTTTTATGTGGTTCTTAAGAATTGGTGATTTGGATTAATGTACGCGTAGGATGGATCGCTTTGTACAAAAAAAAAAAAAAAAAAAAAAAAAAAAAAAAAAAATAATAATAATAATAATGTGTTGCTTCTGATATAAGAAACGTTTATTTGGAGTATACTACACAATACGATGATACAACAATGAGATTTTAGCTTCTCAAGTTGAGATTTGTATGACATTTGGTCGTTAGTAAGTATGTTACTTTTTTCCGTCTTGGACTTGTTTTATTGAAGATTCTCCTCTGCTGCTATTTCCATGCATTATCATACATCTATTGCGTAATTTGGTATGGCTTCTAGAAATATTCGTTCCAACTTGGCATTATTATTATCATCTTACACCGGCATGGTGTCATATGACCATGTGTGGTTTCTTATATGGTGTGTTCTAATGCTTGCCACATGGTTATATGACAATATATAGTATTATATCATATGATGTTAGATCAAGACTAGGGTAAAAAAATGAATGTATTAGTTTTTGGAACAAAATTTTGGTATAGGGTATATATTATAATAATCCGCCTTATTGGTAAAATAAGAAATCCGATGTGAATTCATAGACTTAGTTTATTACTGAATTGGGGCCTTTGAACACATGAATCACACTATGGATGTGAATAAAAGTCACTACGAATGGGGTTTAAATTACCTTAGTGTCCTTGTAAAACTCGCCTCCCGCATGCCAGGGGTGAGGGTAGATTAATTCTTAAAAGACATGTGGTTCTTGATTGATTAGTACCTTATCTTTTTGTTACTCGTTGGGCACTGTAGTTTTTTATTTTAATTTTTTTGGAATGATGTTAAGTTGAATTCCTTTTTTAATTTTTTTTATTGGCGTTAAACCAACCATTCTTAGTACGTGTTTCTATTGTTAGTGAATATGTTAGAATTGAGTTATAAGAAGTTATGAGCGTTATAATTCATGGAATTTTCTCCTGCCCCAAGGGGTTCGTATGTGGCAAATGTCACATGGGTTAAAATTGTCTCGATTGCTATTTTTTTTGGTACTGAAAAATGAAAATTGACTGAAAATTTTGAAAACAAAGACAAAAACTTGATTCTATATAAAAAAATATGAGGGGTGTATGGACAATAATATGTTCTTTTTATACTGTTAAATGAGAAAATCATTTCAAAATAATAGAAATTTTCTAGCAACTTGCATATTGGAAGATTAATTGGCCAAAATGACCATGAGCCACTAGGATAACATAATCATATGAGAACTTTCTCCTACACCAAAGGTAGCTTATGATGCTCCCATCACCCGTGCCACATGGGAATGGGGTAGTGCAAAGCTGATCTTATACTCAGTTGACATTTTCATGTGTTTTTGTGTAATAACAAACAAATAGATAAATATGATATAAAAGTTTACAAGGATGAAAGAAAATAAGAGAATTTGCATTCATATAATTAATGGATGAAAATTTAGTGAGTTTATGGTTATATTTGAAAGCTGAGTGAGTTAATAGTTATATTTATAAAGTATAGTGACTGTCAAGTAACTTCGAAAATATAGGCGTTAGCCATGTCATTAACACCTTAAATTTATCCAAACGGTAGTTAAAATGACGGTAGATGTAAACATTGTCCAAAATTAAGTGATTTGGTGATTACATTTGAAAGTTAACCCTTCCAAGGGCTGCCCGATTCCTGTGTGGCGTGGGAGCCTCATACGCTACTACCCTTTGGAGTAGGAGAAAATTGTTATATGATTATGGAAAAATACAAATGGATGGACGGATAATAACATGTTCTTTTTATACTGGCAAAGAAGAAAATCACTTAGGGTGTGTTTGATTGTCATAATTTTCCATAAAAAAACTGATTTTTGACCTAAATTCCAATTTTTGTGCTATTTGAATCTTTGATTGGCTTTCTTTTTCTTTGAAAAATATTTTCTCATTTTTAGTCACGTAACTATATTTTCCATAGAAACAAGGAAAATATTTTCCTAGGAGCGATCTAGGTAATTCGTTTTCTAGAGAATTAGAATTTCATATTTCTTAAAATATTGGATTCTTTTTTAACAAATATAAAAAGTTGGAAAACACTTATATGAATTGAGAATTTCTCATTTTTTTGGGGGGATCTTATGTCACATGGAATTTCTTGCCAATGTTAACGAATGTAAGATTTTATGATTATTTTGAATTTTCGAATTATGGATTATTATTGGAGTTTATAACTTTGTTTTATCATCATATTCATGCACAAATCACTCACTGAATTTCTTCAATTTCTTTTTTAGCATAAGCTTTCACTTATTAAGTGCATTATTGGGATAGTTGCTGACTTCAAAATTATTTATCAAATCATGAGTGGTAAACTATCTGAGGAGATTATAATCGTCACATTCTATGCACCCTATCTTCATAACAATTCTCAAACGTTCTCATTATATTATCATTGTCTATAAAAAAATCATGTAGGACTAAAGCTTGACGTTGGTTATCCTTTTTTTATTCGTTGTGGTTTGATTTTGTCTCAAATATAAACATATATTCAATTCAAAATTGGGCTCGTGTAGTTTTGACAAATAAAAACAAATTTGGCAAAGAAAAAATACATGGAAAAAAGTATAATTTATATATATAACTTGATAATTTCTATTAAAAATGACTATAAAATAATAAAATTTAGAAAAAAAAGATTGTTTCCATATAAAATAATATCTATCAATCACTGAGAGATGGAAAAAACCAACTATTTCTATGTGGAAAATTAAGCGAATCAAACACGTGTAATTGATATTTCCCATAAAAATTAATTCTAGTGAATTCAATTACTTAGAATTTATTTTCTTTCCATGCATTTTCCATGCTTCTAATCAAACAATACCTTGGGATGTGTTTGATTGCCATATTTTTCTATAGAAAATGCTAGTTTTCCCCCTAAATTCATGCTTTTGTGTTGTTTGATTGGCTTTTTTCTGTGGAAAATATTTTCTCACTTTACGCCATGTGACCATATTTTTCAGGGAAACAAGGAAAATATTTTCCTTGGGTGACCTAGGTAATTGGTTTTCCAGGGAATTGGAATTCCATATTTCTTAAATATCTGATAATTTTTTAACTTAAAAATATATAAAATTGCAAAACACTATGTGAATCGAGCTTTTCTCCTTTTTTTTTTTTGGATTTTATGTTACATGACATTTCTTGTCAATGTTAAGTGTTAACGAATATAAAGCTTTATGATCATTTCAAAATTTCTAATTATAAATTGTTATTGGAATCTATAACTTTGTTTTATCTTCATATTCATGCACAAATCATTTAATGAATTTCATGAAATTTCATTTTCAGTATAAACTTCTACTTATTAAGTGCATTACTGATATAATTGCTGACATCAAAATTATCCACTGAATCATGAGTGATAAACCGTTCGAGAAGCTATAATCGTCAGAAAACTTCACTCTATATACTATATATCTTCATAACCATCCTCAAACATTATCATCATATCACAATTGTCCATTAAAAAATCATGTAGGACGAAAGCTTGATAAATGTTGTACTTGTTCATTAGTTATCTTTTTCTTTATTTTCTTTATTCATCATGGTTTGATTTCGTCTCAAATATAAATATATATTCAATTCAAAATTAGAGCTCGCGTAGCTTTGACAAATAAAAGAAGTTGGCAAATAAAAAAATATATTGAAAAAAGTACAATATATATAAAACTTAATAATTTCTATAAAAAAGGACTATCAAATAACAAAATAATAAAAAAAAAGATTGTTTCTATGGAAAATAATAGTTAATTATCAAATACCAAAAGATAGAAAACAACAATTATTTCTATATGGAAAATTATCTCAATCAAAAACGTATAATTGACATTTCTCATTACCTATTGCAATCAAACAATACCTTACTGTTACTAATGATATCATTTTAAGATAACAAAAGTTTTCTATCAACGTTATGACACCCATAGTTCCACTCCACTAGAATTTTCTCCACGTGGTTCGCATGTGGCAATGCCACATGGGTTAAAGTTGCCTCGTATTTTATTCTTTTTGTACTGAAAACTGGCTGAAAATTTTGAAAACAATGACAAAAATTTGATTCTATATTTAAAAAAAAAAAAAAAATACAGAAGGGATAGAAGGACAATAATGTATTCTTTTTATACTGGTAACAAAGAAAATCATTTCAAAATAATAGAAATTTTCTAACACTGCTGTTTTGGCACCCAGAATATTAATACAAGAATTTTCTCCTACTCCAAAGGGTAGCTTAAGATGCTCCCATGGCACATGGGAATGGGGGCAGCATAAAGCTGGCCCTTGGAACCGAAGAAGATTTTCGCATAATTTGTATAGCTTAATGTCTGTCAGTATCATTTCAACTCCTATCAATGATAATTTGTATAGCTTAACGCTGTGTAGCAGCATGGTTTATTAAAAAAAAAAAAAAAAAAAGACTGTGCAATAGAAAACGAAAATGGCGAGGCAACGTTACGTTGGTATGTTACGGACATGCATCTGCGAATCCCCATTTTACGCTCTTTGAATAGTTACAAAGTCCGTTATGTGTGGATCCAATAGGTCGTCCAATTCACGAATTTCTCATGCATTAATGTTTCTTTTATTGCTTTCTTCTCCATAATGTTCAAATTAAAATCTCATAAATAAATTTGGCTTTTGATGTTCTAGATTGATCACTCCATGGCAGTCGGCAGATCGTTCAAACCATTCTCTTAATCGATATTTTCCTTTCATTTTTTCTTGAAATGAAAATTGACGACCCTTCTGTTATGTTCTCTTGATCGTGATTGTGTCTCTATTTTGCTGTGATATTGAGAGAAGTTTTGGGTGATTTCCAACAAGAATAGAAATGGGTATAATAAGCACTGTAATGGGATTTTTTGGGTTCGGATTTGGGATTGCATTTGGGCTTGTGATTGGGTATTTCCTGTTTATCTACTTGCTGCCAAATGACGTGAAGGTATATTTTTCATTTCTTTCTTTTTCAGTTTGTTGTTTAGATTTTCTTTTTGTGCCATATTCAGCGCGTTTACATTCAAAGAGTAAGCGTCAATAGTTCTATTTCCAATTCACAGGCAAATTTGTATCCTATATTCGGTAATACATTATGGGATTGTTTTTCAAGGAGTATTGGATAGGTCTTCATGTTTGGTATGCAATATCGAACAAGAAACTACAAGAAACACATTATTTTAGCTTCTTCTAGTTGCTTGGCACTGTACAATACTGAACATGCATGAGAGAATGTTTCGACTTATGATTCATGGACTTGTACTGAAGATGAAATTTAGTTTCCTTTTTCTCCATATTACAATGCCTTGCTACGCTTAACCCACTTTACCATACGTGTTTTATGAGCGAATTCCATCTTGAATATGTCAACTTATACTAAACCAAGAGGTGTACAAGTCTCTCCATAATGTCATAGTTCAACGACAAATATATGGGAGAGTAATTATACACTGAGTTTCCATAATTTGTCCAAAATGGAGAAAAATGATGACAAAACTTACTGTACAGCCTCTTTATACATTAATTTCTATTTGTTGTAACACAAAGGGTAGTTAGAAACTGATATTGAAGCTCTGTTAATTTGATTAAAGATTTTGAGGATTGACGTCGAATAAACAAGACAATCCTCTCCCAGTGATGCAAGAATTTTGTAGGAAGAACATTTTTTTGGAAGGTATAGGCACGGTAAACTTTGTAATATGTTATGACTTTTCACGGTAGTGGTTATAAGGTTGTTATTTTCACGGCTTTAGAATGCTATGAAGTGAGGCCTTGATGGTTTCTGGGACTTACATTTGTTTAAAAATGATTTCGTGTTGATTTTAGTAGTTGTCTTGCTGACTGAAATGATATGTATATGTCATTTCTCTTCTAGAAAAGTCTTAAAATGTCAAAGGTTTTCCTTATGATTATCGACTAACAACTATTTGACAAGTTTTGAGAATGTATTATGTACAGGCTCCAGATATTCGTCCACTGGCTGAGCGAGATTCTGATGTTCTCCAAGAACTGCTTCCAGAAATACCACTTTGGATTAAAAATCCAGATTACGAACGAGTGAGTTCTTACTCTTCTGTACTAGTTGGCATAAATTTTGCAGGAAGGTAATTACTGTTCCTCCATTGCTCTCGTAGCCTCTTGTAATTGATTGTTGCAGTCTCTATAATTGTTTTTCCTGCAGATGGATTGGCTCAACAAATTCATAGAATTGATGTGGCCATATTTAAATAAGGTATGTTTTCTAATGTGCTTTAGAGCATGCTTTGATACGCTTTAAAATTGTAAAGGATACTTAAAATAACTCTTTTTGGCTAAACATGTTTGGACATGTGTAAAAGTTAACAGTCAAAATAAGTAGCATCACTTATTCATAACTCTGATCACTAAAGGAATTATGTTTTTTTAAGCTTTTGTATTTACAGACAAGTGACGTTTTAAGCTTAGCCAAACTTGCTGGTAGATTTGTCTTTTTAGACTTAGTATCAACAATTCAAGGTTCTCAGGCAATTTGCAAGACGGTAAAGAACATTGCAGACCCAATTATAGCTGAGCAAATTCCTAACTACAAAATTGAGTCAGTGGAATTTGAAGAACTAACTTTGGGCAGCTTGCCGCCTACATTTCAAGGTATATATGAGTGCTCAATATTTCTCCGGCGGCGCATACACTATGTATGCTTGAAAACATATATACTCCCAATTCCAGTCTAACTACTTGTACGATAATTCATTTAATTTTTCAACCATGATTTTTTCACATGTCAACGATTAAATGTTTTGCCTTGGGCTTCATCGACAAAGAATATCAACTTGACATTAATGTTTAAACTAGCATGTGAAAAATTGATTTCTTGAGCAACATTCGGGCAATTGTATGTATAAATATGACATCTTTGCAGCCATGGAAAAATCTTATTTGAAGCTGCAGCTGAATTTACTGGGAATAAGTCGTCATTAAATATACTGGGAATAGGCTCAATAAAAAGTTGTTAAGCTCATTGTGTACTTGAGAAAATAAGAATAGGTAGGAAGAACCCAACCCTCATCGATTCGTGAAAACACCCATTGCATCTAGCTTAATTAGTCGCTTGCTGCATTCAACTTTCTAAGGTGAAGGTGTTATCTCCCGGTTAAGCTGCAGTATCATGCCAGGTATGAAAGTGTACTCCACTGAGGAGAAGGAATTGATAATGGAACTATCCTTGAAGTGGGCAGCTAATCCTAATATCCTTGTTGCTGCGAAGGCATTTGGGTTGCAAGCTACTGTCCAGGTATTACTTCACTTGGTTAGAGAGGAAAAAACACCAACAGTAGTTTAAGTTCATCTTTCTTTCCCTCTCCCTTTCCTCTTTCTTGCACTTGGTTTATCACTCAGCAGTTACTGGATCTTAGTGCTTTTACCTTGGGAGTATTTCAGGTAATTGACCTGCAAGTATTTGCCGCTCCACGTATCACATTAAAGCCGCTGGTCCCGACCTTTCCTTGTTTCGCAAACATATTTGTTTCTCTTATGGAAAAGGTGTGTATCGAAATGTTCCATTATCGCTGGTGACAATGTTGAAGAAGAGAGAAACAGATGTGTTTTACAGGGCCCGAAATAAGTTGTATCTTGGGTTCTTCAGATATTTTTCAAACATTTTGAGTATTCAACATTTAAGCAATGGAAATAATTAAAATTTAAAAGATAATGTAGCTAAGATGACCATGTAATTTTTGCAGATGTACAATTTGTTAGCAATCCGGTTAACTGTATACTCTGTTCCGATATTTTATCTTAGCACTTGTTGACGGGCAAATATCTTAATATTTGCATAGTCTGGTAATAACTCCTTACACCCTGAGATTGCAGCCTCATGTTGACTTCGGACTAAAGTTACTAAATATGGATGTCATGTCCATTCCAGGACTATATAGGTTTGTTCAGGTATTATCAAGTTCTCTTCTACTTATTTCTTTTCTCTTTTTGGTCTCATGCTATATACTTGATTATGTAATGTAACTTCATTATGGTTGCTTGTTAAGGTTGATTTTCCCTGTAATCAGACTTTTGTATTTTTCAGGAACTGATTAAAGATCAGGTTGGAAATATGTATCTGTGGCCAAAAAGACTCGAGGTTCAAATACTGGATCCTATAAAGTAAGTGCACATGTGAACCACTGACTTTTTACTTCAAATGACATCTGATATGGCAAGGCTTTATGATAAATTCTACTTCGTCAATTATAGAGCAATGAAGAGGCCTGTTGCGATTCTTAATGTGAAAGTCTTAAGAGCAATGAAGCTAAAGAAGAAAGATCTGTTGGGAGCATCAGACCCTTATGTAAAGCTAAAACTTAGTGAAGATAAACTTCCATCGAAGAAAACAACTGTTAAACGCAAAAACTTGAACCCCGAATGGAATGAGGACTTTAATTTTGTTGTCAAGGACCCTGAGGCTCAAGTTCTGGAGTTCTCTGTCTACGACTGGGAACAGGTGATATATTTTGGAACATTATGGTTCAACAAATTATTTTCGAAAATCCTTTAATATTTTTCCCTATATTCATTAGTGTCTCTTAACTAGACACTATTTATTCAGGTGGGATCACATGACAAGATGGGTATGAATGTTGTCCCCCTAAAAGATCTCACTCCAGAGGAACCAAAAGTTTTGACTCTTGATCTTCTTAAAAACCTGAACCCGGATGACGCTCACAATGAAAAGTCACGAGGGCAACTTGTACTTGAAGTCGAGTACAAACCTTTCAATGATAATGAGATACCAAATGACTTAGAAGATGCAAATGTGATACAAAAGGCTCCTGAAGGAACTCCTGATGGTGGTGGTTTGCTTGTTATCATAATCCATGAAGGTCAAGATCTTGAAGGGAAGCACCACACGAATCCATCAGTCCGCTTACTCTTTAGAGGGGAGGAGCGGCGAACTAAGGTAAACACAGTGACACTAGCCCGCAAAAAATGGAAATTTAATCTTGGTCATGCTTAAGATTTTCATTATACTTCTCTTATTGGCGAGTACTCTCACATCCAATGTGCCGCACATGACTTAAGAAACTTACAAGCAAACGACTACTAAAACTTATATACGATCAAATCTCTATATTTAATAGACACCTTTGTTGTTGGCATCTAGTAATATTTTTCAGTACCACAGGCTGTGAAGAAAAATAGAGATCCAAGATGGGACGAGGAGTTCCAGTTCACGCTGGAGGAGCCGCCCACTAACGACAAGATTCATGTTGAAGTAGTTAGCACTTCATCAAGAATGGGCCTCCGCCACCCTAAGGTACCGTCATTTGTAGGTCTCGTTATCCCTTCTCGTCCTTTTATCTTGCATTGATTTTGCCCGGGTATCATGATATCATATGGTAGTTTTCTGTCTCATTTTGTGAACTTTGAGTAATTTGCTTTTCCTAGTGTTGTTGACATTAGAAATCTTCAAGCGACCAATGTTGAAAGTTGAGACATTTCCTTTCAGGAAAATCTGGGCTATGTCGATATATACCTTTCTGATGTTGTCACCAACAAACGGATCAACGAGAGATACAACCTCATTGACTCGAAGAATGGTAAAGTTCAGATTGAGATGCAGTGGAGGACTGCATCCTAAGCATCGCTTCAATGAGAAATGTTCGTTAGTAAAAACAGTTAGCAGGTTTTGAGTTGAATGTTTTCGTCTGTTTTTGTTGTTGCAGTTTCTTCTCCAGTGCAAATAGAATGGATATGGGATATCATACCATTTACATAGATAAAGGTTTCGAAAGATATTTCTTCCACGCAGTTTGTTCATGTTCAGAAGAGCGTTTCTCTCTACAAGAACATTTGAGTTCGATGATATATCTTACGGTCAATATTTGTATCTTATTATGCATTTTAATAATCCGATCTCACCCAGAGTTACCGGGGGGGGGGGGAATCCAAACAATAAGTTCTTACAAGTAATTAAACAGACAATTCTTCATTTACTGAAAGAACAAAGATGTCGCAAAATTTAAAAAATTTGAGTAAACATATACTCAGCAAATCCATATAAATAACCAATTTAAATGCATGAGAATTATCAACGTTACAAGAATATAACTTAACAAGGGGGCATTTTATTTCTTCTAATTCTAACTGGTGTGTTACTTTAATCAATGAGCTAGCCAAAAAAACTAGAAAACAGAATTTGATACAACAAAATCTTTCCTCAGATAGAATTCTTTGGAGTAGTACTAAATATGCTATGAAGATCCTCCTCCAATGTCTCCTTGGCTGGTAATTTTCTGAAACATCCAATTTTTTTAAAACTAAATAATGCAGTTGCTGTGAAATACGAAAAGCTAACCACAATATCAGTAGATACTTGCATACCTTATTTTCAAGTACCATGTTATCAGGAATTACTATTCTCATTCCAGGTCTTGCCTGTATATCGACTTTTCCCTAAAAGCCAGGTAACATACATCAGAGAACAATTTCAAGGTAACAGAAATTTCAAAATTTACAGAGTTCCATGGTACTCAAGCACGGATTTGGACCCACTTAAACATATTGCTGAAGAATTTACAGTCAGTCCCCATTAATCCCGCAGCTCTGGAGGAATCTGTTTTAGGGCTCTCGACTTATTGCTAATCCACAATCAAATTCCTTTCACAGTACCCTATGGCCTACCCCATGGGAATTCAATCCTATATCCTTGAAAAATTAATCAAAGACTGCTAAAAGTAACCAAAAGGGTTCACTTAGCCTTTATATATCTATTTGAATTTCCAAAATCCTATTTTATTTACATCTTCTGAAATCTTATTTATAGGCTGAACAAGTGTCGGAGAATTCCTAGTTATATGACAATTATGTGTGCCGTAGTTAAATAGGCGTCAAAGATATTAATTCATTATATATACTTAGCATTTCAGTGACTACCAGATACGTCTACCTATTGATAACGTAAAGGTCCATGAATTGACTCAACATGTAATTTATCTTGAATGGAGGATCATTCCTGTTCATGGGCCTCCCAGTTCATTTCGGAGTGCAACTTGAACATTTACGGGTTATTTGTGTTTTAATGGAAAAAGAGTTCTTTCATTTTTTAAAGCATTGCATTTTCTATTTTTGGTTTTAAATTACCTATCCCAGCCTAAAAAGGGTCAATCCGCATGTGAGTTTACGCAACACTACTTTCTCTGTAGCATTTATAATATCAACATCATAATTACAGATCACAGGCAGATCTTTAGAAGAAAATATGGTAATATAAATGCCCTACCAACACTTAGAGAAATCACGAGGCATACTAGGGTAGGGCATGCATCCACGCACGAAGCAGTTGATACTTGCTATCTCAGTACTATTATGAATGTAGAACAGCTTGATTAGCATCTTATTATTGCCGCCAATCTTGGCCTTGTAGTAACTTGCTCAAGAAAGCCATACTTTTTGGTCATGGAAGTAGATAAGACTACTGTAGGCCATAAGTTTTAGACAAAGCTAAATTATTCTGCATCTGATCTAAGTTGGTCCCCAAAAAGATAAAAAATATCGTTTGCAACTATAAGATTAGAAACACGTTACAACTAGGGAAATCCTTCAAAAGGAACAAATTTCTTTACCTTCAAAGTTACACCAGTTCCAAACCAAACATCACCAGTAACCTTCAAGCTGACAAGTCCAATAATACTAGGAATGGACTTGAAGCGAGACCGAAAATCATTAATCTGCAAAAGGTGATGGAGGAAAAGAACAATGGTAAAACTCAAATAGAAGAAACATGGATATTGAACATCTGAGAAATCAAGTTCCAAAAGCTTTTACATTTTTGAATTCTGGTCCTAATTCAATGGAAGGATCGGTAATATTTCCTCTGGCTGTATTTTGAGTCAGAATGCCATCAGTAAAGGTGTACAAATCTGACTGCATAGACACAAAGGTAAAATCTAAGAAAAAAGCATCACATGCAAGAGTTTACATTAGAAGCTGGGAAAGTAATATAACCTGTAAGAGAAGTAGATCCGGTGTTCCTTCAACTGGGAGATATCTTGATTTAGGAACACTTAAAGCAAATGACTGATCTAAGAGCTGGGATCGGGGGGGGGGGGGGGAAGCAATGTAAGCTTAGTGACAGCTCAAGAATGGATCGCATGCATCAATAGACGTGGTGCTATGGCAAAGAAGAATGTCTACTTCAAAATAGATATTTATTGTGAATTGATAATCATACAGTATCTGCATACAGAATAAAACAATGTTACCTTTGAAATTGTCGAAGATTCTTTTGCTGCACGTCTTTGGACAAGGCTTTCAATAAAGCTCATATTCATCCACCTGTATGCGGTGTTAGACAAAGAAGTCAACTAAATAGCATCTCTCTCTTCTTTCTTCTTCTTCATCTTTCTTTTTCTTTTTTTCTCCCTCCTAAAAAGAAAATTAAAATGGAACAGATCTGAAGAGCAACAACTTACATTGTATGAGTGAATTTCAAATTCTTCTTTGGCACTGGATTCTATCAAAACAAAAGAAATCACGATTAAACAAATATCAATTATATCATGCCAGTTTGACATGTTAAACTAAACCATTAACAGGAGTATTTGCCGCAAAAAAGAAGAAAAGGAGAAACAAGTAGCTCATGTGTTTACAAACCGTTTTCAACTACTTTCTCCAGATAGATAAATTCCTTGACTACTTAGAAACAAATGCAATAATAACCAGCAAAATAATTCACCATAGTGTCAAACAATGGAAAGCACCAAAAGAAATATTTTCATGATACAAATATGATAATATGTCAACCTTTAACATTTTTAAAATACAAAAATAAATTGGCTCTGAACAGTTGGTACCTTGGCAAAATCAAGTAGTAGTAATAGTTGCTGTTTTTTACTTTAAATTCATTATAACTACCAACTACATACTTAATGTATGAAACCTAATATAACTGTTTGATACAGACATATCAACTCAATGCGCATTGTATTGCCACTATATCCAATATTTCAAGAGAACTTTTCTCTCCTCTTTTGGCATATGCTTGTGCATCTCATGCAAATCCACAGATACAGACCCATTGTAACCGTCGAGGGGTTTCAATAAGGAATAAAATTTATATGGAATACTTAGAAAGTACCTTATAGGTGCAGATATACCGAACCTAAATGGCTTGGCTTCAAGTATAAAGCAAGAATATAACATGTT